>UFQX01000133.1:209601-264410 GCA_900497675.1 Arapaima gigas
CCCCCCCCCCCCCCCAGCCAGGCCAGCCCTGTTCTTCTGGCTCTTGTGCTCCATTTTGCCCGACACCCCTGTGTTTGAACAGCTCCCTACCGCCTGGATGGGAGGCGCAGAGAGGCTCTGACCTTTCCGGCGTCACTCCTGGTATTAACACTCTCGCGCCATCTTATTATCATGGGAACATTTCGCAGAGTATTAAACGTAATAAATTACTTTTTCCTCCCGCTCCTTTTCCCCTTTCCCCCCCCGTCACCCTCCCGCATCCCCTCGTCGTCTTTCTCCTGAGCTGATAACCCGCCCTCCCTGGGGGCCTGGCCTGTGTAATGATGTCAGTTCACGGCCTTCTTATTTTAGCAGAATTGCTTAATTGGTATGTGTTCTACATAACTGTTTGAGTATTAGACTCACAAATGAAGGTTAGAACCTCAGTGCTTGTAATCGACTGAAGGAAATTGATTTGTGCTCAGCTGCTCTCCCGAGAGAAGACTTTATCGTTCTCTGAAGAAATGAAGCTATATAATTGTGTCCCCCCCCCCTCCTTCTCACTCACTCTCCCCTCCTGTCCCATACCCCCCAACCCAACAACATAAACCTTTATTGACATTCAGAATGAAAGCATGGCGGCGTTAAAGGTGATGCGTCTAGATAGATTGTCGAAATGGAAGACCGGTGTTGCCCGCATACTAAGTGAATGTCTGTTTTGTCCAGTACAATATAGTTTTGTTTTGCAGAAATTGTTTGTTGGAGACCTTTGCAGAATGACCAACCTCTCCAGAGAACATTGTCGTCAGATAGAAAGCGCTGGTCACCACGATATAACATGCACAGACCCTCAGGGGATGAAGATGAAGATGAAGACAGAAAGTTGGTTTAAAAAAAAAACAATGAGGTGTCAAGCAAAGTGCTCTCACAAATGTTCTTCCTCATCAGCGGTAATGGCATTTTAATGAAGATGAGCGGCCCTGGGATTTGCCCATCTACCACTGTCCAGCTAGAAGGTACAATTCAGTAGTGACAGGACTGCGGAACTCCTTCTGAGGGTCTATGCATATAATACCTCCACCCTGCTCTCACGAGCAGGTTGAACATCCAGGACATGGATCCGCCTCCCCTCCCCCGTGCTTGTATGCATGGCCCTGATGGTCCTCCTACAGCATCACTGACCATCCATGGTAGTTTAAATGTGTGCAGTGCAGGAAGCACCTCCAGGTCCAGTGTTTAACCTTCATCAGCACAATACCTCGCTCTCGCCATCCTTGTCATTCGATGCTTTTTTAGCACCATGTCTGTTTTCCATGCAAAGCACGTCAAATCTGTCCTGGCGCAGAACTTCAGTATGTAAAGGCCCAGTGGCGGGGTGGAAGATTTGAGGGCGTTTGTGTTGACTGTGGTGTGCTGGGCGTTTGCAAATCAGCAGAGAGCCACAAGCCCAGTTGTCAGGGTCTGATTTGACTTTGGGACAAAGAGCAGAGACACGATGTGGGAAGTTTATTGGCCATAAAACCAGGAGGTTTTTTTCTCATGTCTATATGTTCTGTGAATCCTAAGAATGCAAAAAGGTCTGTTTGGAAGCTGCACAATGGCATTCTAATTCCAAAATCCTTGAAGGAACATTGGATCTTAATTCTCCCACCTGACAAGCTCAGAAAATACCATATAGACTTTTTAAAGTAATTATTGATATGTTTTTAAAGCATCCAGAAAACCTTTCATTGCTGGTCTTTGCTGATATGGCTGAAGTGGTTCAAGATGCCATCAAAAGGTTGGCAGATTGCACAATGTTCAGCTTCTCTCTGCTTTTTCTGCGTTTTGTGACGTGGTTCTGTGAGGAAATTGCCCTCAGATGACATTTTTCACCATCGACACATTTCTGTGTTTCTTCTGGGATTGCAAACTATTCTTGGAGATGCTGACAAATGATTACATAGCAATATTTAGCTGCTTCGCTGCTCCCCCTCCTCTCCTTTTAATAAAGCGGTTCGGATTAAGTTATTTTTGTCAATAATAAATTTGCAAAGAACCTCCTGAGATTCTGACCTTCTTACTTTTGGTCAAAGGTACAAATCTTTAACCACTGTCCCTTCTTACTGCATCTAAATAAGTACCGAATAATTTCTGTTTAAAAAAAAATGTCTTATTTCCCTCCAAGTGGAAAGCTGAATTCACCCTGGGGGTGGCAGCGTAAATATAACCTATATCCTCTCATTAACCAGCTGGAAACGGGGGTGAGAAATGACCTATTCTGTGCACTATTTCTTCAAGTGCTTTGCGAGACTTTGTGTGTTGACAAGGTGCCCAACTTGACAGTGTAAGCTGTTGTGGAAGCTCATGTCAAAACCTTGTGGCACCTTATCACCTCTGTATGGGAGCAAATCAGTTGACAGGACCGGGACGTCCCCATCCGGTCTTCAGCTCACAACCAAAAATAGTCAGAGCGTGTCCTACCCATCATCTACCGTTCACACACATCCTTTCACCCAGCAACAGAAAAGCTGCATAAATATTCCCCGACAGCACATTAGTAATTATCTGTCCTTACGCCGTGTGCATTTTACCACAAACGTCCTACGACCTTCATTATCAGCCGGCCGTTTTGTTGTTCACGGATGTCTGCAGAACATCTTGAGGTTCCCATCATTATATAGCTACAGGTAGCGTCAATAGAAAGATTACAGCTTTGATGGAGGAATATATATATATTTAATTATTAAATGTGGTGCTTTTTTTTGTAACTTCTGCACCATTATTAAACAATCCTTTAGCGCTTCCCTTCAGTGAATTCGACACTCTAAATTGCAAGTTGCCTGCTTGCATGCAAGATGAGGCTCGGCCTGTGATAAAGGTGAGAGATAAAGCCGTTAGACTGTATTTCTTTTTCGTTTCATACACCATTTCTGAAAGTTCCGTTTCTGGTCTGTGAAATGTGCTCTTCTTGAGGAAGAACTGAGGTGGAGATGTTGTTGAGACAGAGTCTCCTTAGATAAACCTCCACCCCAAGATGAGGCTGTTGCTGAGAGGATTTAGAAACAGGAGACCGGCAGAACAGTGCAGATGCGTTGAGGTAAAGCGGAATCGGGCGAAGATTCGGCGGACGAGCGAGATGTAATATCTGTTGAGATCCGCTTGCCTTCGCGGCAAAAGACAGCATCAAAACAGGCCAAAGTATGAGTCAGACTTCAGCGGACAAATTTATGGAGCTGAAAGTGAAGCAGCAGAGAAGCGCACACTGTGGGGTCTCGGCAATCCCCAGTCCTGGTATCTGGGTGCTCTGCCTCCAGGATCTGTGGGCAGCTCACTGGTCTTGGGCAGGATTAATGGGGCTCTTAATGTCTTAGCTAATCTGGTTAAAGCCTGTTTTTAGTGACAGTGGAGATGCGCTGGAAGCTCTCTGCGTTCCCCCAGTTCAACCGCCTCAGCGTGCAGATCCTCCGTGAGAGACCAGCGTGCAGATGAGGCCTGATCCAGGATTACAGCAGCAAACAGCAAGTTGCTGAAAATAAAATTGCTGAAAGAAAAAAGAAAAACAATTCATCAGGTATGAAACATATCAAGGCAAATCTGAGTCAGGGGGGCTTTTTATTTTGAATCGCCCAAACTCCTCTTACGAAAAAAACAAAAAAGGTGTTAAAGTTTTGAAAGTGCCGCCGCGTCAGATGTTAATCTGCTCTTATCTGAACGGTGTGATAAAGGGGAAGGAAAAAACAGAATTTGTGCAGTAATATGTCCTTCTGAGTTTAACGTCTGAATTGTCCAGGTGCAGAGCAGAGTTGAGAAAGTTGCTGGAAACACACTTTCTCAGCTGTCCTGAGATGTCAGAGGATAAGCAAAGTATAATAAAGTTAAGTAAAGTCGCTTTGGTTGCCTAATAATCTGTCGGTCTAGAAGGGCAGGGAATTTCATCTGGCAATATTGAGTGTTGATACAATGCTCCACGTTTGATAGGAAATTTGGAAGTGTGCCTGCGTGATAAAAACCTGTGGTGATGAAGCTCCCGGGAGAGTTCTGCATTTCCTTAAGCTTTTTAAACACAAAGTCCCAGCAGCCGAACACTTGCGGATAAAGGAGGCTGTCTGGGTCACTGGTGGAACTTTGAAGTCCATACTGGGATTTGGCAGAATGAAGGAATGGATGGTCTTAAGCATTGCTGGCATTAGCACTCAGCGCTATCAATGTCTCCATTAACCCACATTCCAAGCCCAACTCTCGCCATGGCCATATTAGCCGGCGGATTTCAGGAATCCTTTCATCCGGTGCTTAGACAAGCTCCCATTAACACGTTCATTGCCCTGTGGCCCAGACTTACATGCTCAGATTTATCTTGTTTCGAGAGATTGTTGGGAGCACAGGTGGAAATGTCTCCTCAGAAGTACCTCTGATAAGGAGGTTCTGTGGAACCTCCGGGGCTGTCCAGACGTCGGTCACTGGTGCTTCCTCAGCCTCAGGCTTCTGACACCAAGAAGGCCTCATTTTCAGCCTTCATGTGGGGAGGGGGGGGGGTGGCAAGTTAAAGACTTGAACAGGAGGATGGTGGTTCATTGTCCTGGACCCGTCATCTCATAAATTTTCATGGCCCTTGTTGGAAAAATGTGCCTCGCAATAAAAACCCTCTTGTTATCTTGCCGCTGCTGCGCAACGCTGTA
Source organism: Arapaima gigas (assembly GCA_900497675.1). NCBI lineage: Eukaryota > Metazoa > Chordata > Actinopteri > Osteoglossiformes > Osteoglossidae > Arapaima > Arapaima gigas. Next base: position 214,239 of record UFQX01000133.1, read on the forward strand.
ATTAACATTCAGCAGTGTAACCGATCTGTCTCCTTCCCCTCCGCCCGCTAATTGCCACGCCATTGTGTGTGTGTGTGTGTGTGTGTGTGTGTGTGTGTGTGTGTGTGAGAGTGTGAATTTTTTTCACCAGTGCAACATACCATTTCCCGTACGTTTGCGGCCGGGTCTTAGGTTGCAGGACGGTGCCGGTTCAACCAGCGGGGTTAACGTTGTTTTCCAATAACCGGCCAACCGCGAGCGGGACCCTCGCCGCGCTGCGGAGGAACGTGCTAATTGAGGCCGTTCTCTACGCGCGTTAAACAGGCTCCTAGTGGATGTTACACCGTGTATTTACATGAGCAATGGGTGTATTGGAGGCCAATTCATTGAGGTGATGATTACAGTAATTACAAATTTCAAACTGATGCACGTATCGGCTGGCAACGGAAAAAGAGGAGGCAATTGCTAAAAACCCATTATTCGCTCCTTCGTAACTCCCTGGAATCAGTCCATTGTTCCACAACTGTAATTTGTACATCTCACATCGGTCGATTAAAATATTTGTCCTATGCAAAGCGCTTCCGATAAAACGAACTCCGAAATAGGGGTAGCGCAACGATGCCGTGCTTTTATAACCATTAGAAAGTGTTACTCTGTCCAAATGCTGACACCCCCCCCCCCCCCCCCCCCCCCCCCCCCCCCCCCCCCCCCCCCCCCCCCCCTCCCCCCCCCCCCCCCCCCCCCCCCCCCCCCNACCCCCCCCCCCCCCCCCGCACAACCATTAGGCTGTGAATATTTAGTGTGAACATAACCAGTGGTTTGATTTAAATGCTGCTGTCATGTATTCCCAGGACTCGGCCAGGAGGCAGCGGACTGTGTTAAATTGTGCTTGATTAGATTTATTTTCCTGCACTTGTCACTGCAAACACCAAGGTGGGTTTTGGCAGGATGAGATGACACCAGGTCTTCAGTTGCTCGGCACATAACAGTCCTACCTCCACCCATCTCCAAGCTGCTTTGACCTTCCTTGGGGGGCCCACGTGGTACTGCAAACATCAGGGGGTTTGTCCCAGTTGCGGGCCGCCGCCCGCTTACTTTTCAGGTACAAGTAAGATCAGCAGGGGAGCAGAGACGCTTGGCAGCTGTCGTTCAGGGTTTCGTACCCTGGTTTCGTCCGCAGATGCATGGGTCATGATTTGTCACGGATGACTCCCCCAAACCCCGAACTGTGAGTCATTTATGTCTGCAGGGAGGCGTTTGCCTTGCACAGATGTGAAAAGACTCAGTGACAGTGCGTGACTGGAAAAAAAAATTAAAAAATCCGTTGGACACCGTCGCGCGCCCCGAGATCTGTATCAGCCGCACAGGGCGGTTTGAGTCACCTCCACAACCAGAAGGTCGCCTGTCTTACGGGGGGGGCTCCGTTTCCACTTGCGTTTCTCACCTTGCAATTCTCAGTTTCATCGTGGCTCACCGCAAGTCTAACCGCTCGCGCTGGGCCCGTTCTGGCAGCCGCCATACGGCTCATGGAGCTCGGCAGGTCACACAGATGTCACCGCCTGGGTCCCCCCGTTTATTTGGTTCGTGTGCATTTGTCACCCGTTTGTGGAAATGCCTTCTGCTGGGTTTTGGGAAGTGCAACTGAGCATAGAAGCTGACTTTGTATCAGCACATTTATATAATACGTGTCTGTAAATCTGTATGCAAATCAAAATATACCCGTATGCGTAAACCCCCTTTACCGTATACATTTACTTGCGTATATAAATCTGCGGAAATAACGTCTCCTTCCGTAAACTAGCAGGAGACAGTTTCACACACGGTATAGTCAATAAGTTCTAAAACTGCCCACCCAGCAGCTGCCAGCCATCAGTAATAAGAGTCCAGCGGCATCTGCGCTTCAGAACTTACTGACTGCAGCGCGTATGTGTGAAATATCTTAGTTTTTGATATTTTAGAAATATGTTAGCACGTTGGCGCTGCCGTAGTTGTGCGTTTTCGGGTCTAAGCCGTACGTTCCAGGCTCGTGCGAGTCACGATAGGGACGTCGTTCGCCGAAAAACGCAACAAAGAACTGCTCCCAGCTTTGCACCTAAGTTGTTAACTTAATTAATTTTTCACACTTATCTGGCACATAATAACGCCTACGACACCAGCGCTCGTGTCTTCAACCTCACTTTTTTTTTTCCTTTTAATTAAATGCAGCCCGCGACAGATCTAACAAACATTCCTCTTGGCTACCAGGAATTTGACGCATCGTCGGGTTGCTGGCACGCGGGCGAAGACGGTTTATACGCACATAAAGAACGGAAACAAAAGGGAATTGATTCCGCTGAAAGGGGGCTGTGTGAAAAGAGTAACATCAGATGGCGTTTTATTAGACGGTTAAAGACAGATCTAATTCTAATGTGGGCAACGTGAAGAACACTACCTTCCTTTGACTGATGGTGTCTTATGACTGTCTTGATGCTCTCGCCCTTCTGGTCTTGCGGTTTCCTCGGCAGTTTCGCTTCGCAGTCGAGGCGCGACGCAAGACGAAGTGTCTTAGTGCCTCGGCGTCTCCCGCTCAGTTTGTGAACTTGTGTTTATTTCTTTATTTATTTCCCCTTGTAGCTCAGAGCAAAGCGTGTATTGGCGTCTTCCACACGGGGATGAAAGAACATTTAGCTTCTGTTCACAGATGTCTCAATCATTTTTAGTGGAATTTGCTGGAAGTTCACGTCCAGCAACCCACCCCCCCACTCCGCCTTTTGAACGTACAAAAATTGTTTATCGCGTGAAAATATGCAGCTGTGTGGATTTCTGATTTCGCTCGCTTTTCATACGGGACCGAGTGGGAAATGTAATAGAAGACAATGATTCCGCCGTGCAGGAAATAGCTTTCGATGCCGATAGATTGCTTGGTGATAAAGTGAAGACGGCATTTCAGTTGTATTTCTTACCCCTGGCTGCCTGGCATGTAATCTTTCCAAATGTGCTGCATTATTGTTATTAAGAAAAAGATCAATTTGGGAAACATGAGGTTTTCCTTGCAGGAATATGACGCTTCAGACATCAAATCTCTTGTCTGTCCTCCCGCATTGTGTGGCAGAAAGGATTTTTTTTGTTTGAACCACTTTATTTATTTATATATGGCACGGTTACTAAAATGGTTGCGATATTCATTACACGAATGGAGTAGGTTTTACACAAATGCATCGTTTCTTGGTTTTTGCTGACTGGCTTTACTGGAAGGGCAAATATCCGTATAGCCTATTGGATTCTTGGAGGTATATCACTTATAGAGCCCATAAGAAATTAAGGTATCACTTAGTGTTTCTCTGCAAACAGCTCCCAGGATATGACCTCAAACCGCTCAGAGTCAATGTTGTATCCGTATCGATGACATCTGCCTTTGAAGCCAAGGAGGTGGAAACAGGCGCGGCGAAGTGCGTCACGTGGCCTGGGCCTGGCGTGCGGCCTTATCGCTCTTGGTTGTCACCGGTGTCTCGCACCCCTCTGGCCCCAGGGAGCTTTGAGGCAGCAGTCGCAAGGTGCCACGCAGCACCTCTTCCGACACGACGTGTGAGGTGTGGTCTACCAGGACAGGATGTGGTATCAGAATTTAACACTCGTGCTGGAATCTTAACGGCCCGAGTAGACGGCTGCGGCTCGAATTCGTTTTCTTGCTTACATTTTGACCCCTCTGTAGCTTCGGTGGTATTTCAGGACACACAGTCCAGCTACTCAGGGTACGGCTCCTTAAAAAAGGGCATGGGGCAGATAAGCCGTGTCCAAACAGACGCCATCTCCTCCTGTAGGCAAAACTGTTTGTATTTGATTTTGTCCCACCCCCACAAGCATATAAGGTCACTTTAAGCAAGTTTTGCCGTTGTACTGCGATCCATCTAACACGGCCAAGTGGCACCACATTTAAATTTACTGTGCTGGTCTCAAAACATTCTTACAGCATTTGCATTTATTCATGCAGCAGATGCTAAATATTAAAGGTTAAGCTTCTTGTCATTAAATATCCATTCGTACAGCAGGCCAGTTTTTACTGTATCTGCTCACGGTGGGCACCTTGCTCAAGGGTACTACAGCAGGAGGAGGGGTTTTAACCCGAATCCTTCGAAGATTTGACCGCAACACCACCTGCTGCCCCTGTACGAAGACAACGTGGACTCCGTGTGCCCACAGATGACGGAAACCCTGAGTCCACTGAGGATTTGGTGCCCTTGCTGTATCCAGGCCACAAGACGCCCCCCCCCCCCCGGCACTTTCTCATTTGCACTGAATTAATTGAGTCCTCAATTTAAGGAGACAAAGGCAAAGCCATTGATGAGCTGGGGTTTGGTGGCCTCTGTGCACCTCTGTGGATGGGAGACCCCCAGGGCAGGCGGGCAAGTGGGCTTTCCCCACGCGGAGCTCATGGTGCCCGCGATTTCCATCTTAATCTCCTCCGAGTGGGTTTGGGTTCAGCCGCATCCCTGCGGATGCGGTCCGTCGAGAGAAGCACGGCCCAAGGTTGGCTGGGTAGCAGCGTGGAGCTGTGGGACTGTTCGGGGAGTTTCGTACAGTGTTACTGGTGCTGAGGTGTGAAAAGAGCAGTTCCCCTGCACTCCCACCCTACCCATGAAACTCAACAACACCTACACACACACACACACACACACACACACCTACCTACCACCCCAACCCGTTTTTAACTCTCTCTGATACAAACTGAGAACCCTGCGGTGCAGCGTGTCAACCGTAGACCACGTAGCAAAAAGCAAAGCACAGTAGGTGCCTTTGGGAAGTTGACCCCTGCGTTGACCCTTTCCAGAAGCCTCCCCTTCTCAATTATGAACCGCAACAACCTTGCATGTTGCAATATTCATGCGCAGAGGGGAACTCTCGCCAGCGCACGGTTTCAGTTGTCGTAAGCCGAGATAAACACTCAAGGAGCCGTAACAGCAGATTCCTATTTCTCAATGTCACCGTTTTGTACTCCATAATTTAAAGCGGTTGTTAATGACTCCCCCCCCCACCCCCACCCACCCTGCCTGGTCCCGGAGGAGGGCCCCTGCAGCGGGCTCACCGAAACACCACTATATATCACGTCTACTTTGAAATCAGTTACATTTTTATATGATAATGATGCCGATTTATTTGATTAAATTCCTCGCTCAGCGGCCAAATGTTTGTGTAGCTGGCACCGGAACTAGGAGTTGTGCGAAAGTTAATGGAATTAATTTGCGCTTTATAGTTTAAAAAGGGCTAAATTAAAACAGGCTCAGAGCAGAAGAGGAATAAAAGGGGTTTTGTTGCAACGCAGACACCTTTCGCCGGCCCTCTGTGGGGTCCAGACCTGCGCGGCGGTTTAATGAATATTCTCATTCGTGTTTTCTGCTGCTTACTGTGATTTACCTGTTTGTACTGTTTTGGTTCAGGGCAACTGCTTCAACTACAGCAGGTAATGGGATTTGGACCTGGGACCTCAGAGTCCAGAGGCAGCGGATACATCCGTTACACTCCCTACTGCCACCCTAGCGTAGCGTTGGTCATAAATCCCTCATTTAATTCGCAGCCGTTTAATGGAATAAATGAGGTCAGTTTAGAAATGAAGAAAACAACTCTGTGTTTGACTGTGTGTAAATACACAACTGCCTGCGCGCGCGTGTGTGTGTGTTAACCCTCTGCTTTGGCATCCATTGCAAATTCCTTTTCTCTATCAGCGTGGGAACCAGAACAACAACCGTGACTCTGTGTTCCGGAATGAAGAATAACGTTCTGCATCATGAATTATTGATTCCTGCATGAAATCCTGACCACCAGCGGCCACCTTCTCATCATTAAATTCATATTGGGGAAGAGAAGCCGGCACAGAAAGGAGCGAGTGTTTATATGCAGCGTCCTGGGGCCCCTGCGCACCGTCAGCTGAGCAATCTCTCCGGCCCAGACAGACGCGCGGACAGCCACGGCTCACGTAGATAGATGGGAGCTGCAGCGGCGTACATCAGCCGCGGAATAGCAATGAAATGTGGCTGTTGTCAGGCCCGGTAAGGGTAACAGACGTCGTATAGCAGCCCAGCTCATACATAAGCAGGGAGAGATTGTGCGTGTCAAATGCAGATCTCGCCAAAAATAAAACCGCGAGACAGACCACCAATTCTCTTACCGCTTCCATTGCATCCCCCCCCCCCCCCCGTCTGTCTTTCTTTCTCTCCTTTGTTAAAGCTTTCAATTATTGCTATTGGGAGCCAGGGCATACCGCTACAATCTACCCTTTCATTTCATGGCTGCTGGAAATGGATGTTTTACTGCCTTCATTAAGATGTGCGCCAGGCGGATGCGTGTTTTTCCCCCTGAAGTTTTGCTCCATGAACCTCGCCATTATAAGACATTATAGTCCCAGATTTCGGGGCGCAGTGGAACACTGTATAATTTGATTAGTGTTATTAATCAAGTGAAATACTCCCCCTTCTCCCACTCCCACAGTACCCCCTCGCTCCTACGCAGAACCGCCCCCCACCCCCTTCCCCCAAGATGGGAAACTCACGAGGTGTTGCGGCAGCCGAGGCCCTCCTTTTAAAAACAATGATTTACTGTGTGTTTTTCCTCCTCTGCCCAGAACATAAATCAATTGAGATGAAAGTTCCATAATTGTACTTGCTGGGAGGGATTTGAACAAAATTGCACTATGAATTTTTTAAAGGGAATTTTTACTAGCTATTCAGTGGAGTTGGAGGAAAAGAAAGGTGAGGCTAAGAGGATTTATAGTCCAGATTCTTCATTACTGAAGTAATTTTCCTGCAAATGATAGCAGGCCCCAGAGGGGAAGGAGCCACAGTGCAGAAAGAGGGATTTTTAACGTGGTTAATCTTTCATCAAGACGATTCCTAAACTGCATAAAGTCCTTTTGCGGCGTAGTTGTGTGCGTTGTATTTGTTTTGTAAAAGGCACAAGTTTTAATGATCGCGTTCGGGTCTTAAACCACAAAATTAGGATGTATTGCCTTTGAGAAGAAAGGTACTTGTTGAACTAACCATTATGTGTCATCAAGGATGTCTGTGTTAATAATGTGTGTGTCATTACGGTTTCATTATTTCTAAGGACAGATTTGTATTTTTAGGGCACGGTTTCGTTTGCTTTCGAAACGTCTTTCTCCGTTTGCATCAGCGTGTACGTGCACGGCTACGTCCGCACGTAAACAGCCAGCCGTGCGTTCAAAACACTCCCGAAAGTCAAAGGTCACATGTAAGTGGATCACGAAATATGCTCGGCCTCGATTTGTTCTTAACGTGACTGTTGCAGAGCGTTTCGATGGTTCTCGGCTAGTTTCTCACAGAAGGCAAGTCGTATTGCGCTTCCTCCTCACAGCCTAGTTTCTTTTGGTCTCTATAACACTGTATTTCTCTAAGTGTAAAGGGGGGGGAGTTGTTGGCCCCGTGAGGCTTTTGGTAACTGTAAAAACCACTTCACAGGTTTGCGAGGCAGACTCCAGAGGGGAGAGAAAGAGGTGGAGGGAAACGAGAGCGAAGCCCCTCTTCTCTCGGGGTGGAAACACGGCAGCCGTGACACGACTGCGCTTACAGGGAGACGCCGAGGAGGAGAGAGCAAACTTGTCAGGCCTAATGAAGAGGGACAAATTCCCACTCTCTCCTGTCAGCCTCGCACCCTCTCCGCCGACGCGTAAGGCACCCTGTCAGCTGCTGAGTGCTCTCCTTGCCCCAAAAAACCCTCTTGGAATTTCTCCGCAGGCCTGTCGTCTTAATCAAACCTGTCTCTAGGCTGCGCTGTGTTATTATTCCGCTTTTGTGGATCCGGCTGTCCAGAAACATTGTTTACACCTGGGCCTAATGCCGCAGTGGATGCCAGGGATCGCCGCCTGTGTCACGTTGTCGCTCCCCTACGTGGGCCTGAGCAGCAGCTCTGCAACGCTCATGGCGTCCATTTCCGGTACATTTCTGCACTAATTTAAAAAAAAAATGTCTGGTCAGGTTCGTGTAGCGGATGCTTTTCCTCCGAGCGAAACGCAGTTACTTGGTAGGATTTGACTGCCACCTTTTCCAAGGCAGCTTAAAGGGTTGAAACCACTGCACTGAACTCTCTACGGTCGTTCACCATTTTACACCGAAGAGCAACGCAACACGTCCACCATTCAGTCACCAAACCTGACATGTGTGCATTTGGACTGTGGGAGGAAACCTGAGGAGCAGCTCCACACAAACGTAAGGGGGACGTGCAAGCGCCACACAGACTGATTCCACACGCAAAAATCGAAACTCGGGTCTACTCACATGCCCCAGAAACTGCTATCCACTGAGCCCCCCCCTACCCCCCTGGGTGTGGAGGTTTTTCTCAAGCAGCCAGCCAAGATGGCTTCTCAAGGTGAGCAAGTCTCGAGCGACAGGTCCCACTGGCTGCCCTCCTCCACATGCTCTTAATTTTACAGCCCACTAGGCTGCGAGGCAGAGGCCTGTGGCCCAGCTTGGGGGCAGGAACAGAACAAGCGGTTGCACACCCTGTGGTGTTTCTACACACTCCTGACATCGAGTTCCGAATAGTCACTTCTCGCAAGCTGCCTTCTGAAGCTCACTTGGACCTCTAGCAAACAGAGGGTGGGCTCCTCATTGACCATTGACCCAAAAAAAAAAAAAAATCCAGATGCACCTCTTTTCTCCCATCTCCCTTTGGCAATTCATTTTGTGCCCAGGCAGTTTTTATTGTCGGTATTTACTAAGCCTGGAGTCTCTGTTTTGCTGTTTTATAGCAGGCGGACAACATAAACCGCTAGAGCAGGACCGATGGAGGACTGCAGGCCTGTAGGAAAGCTGCCATAAATCTGCAGAGTTCACTGGAGCTGTCTTCTCCAGCACGCTGAATGGCTTGATAACTTATAAAAGCTTGAGCTCCTCTGATGCTTTCTCCTCAAAGAATGGCCCCATAAGCTTGGTCTGTCTAAAAGAGCCCCTTTGGGTGAACGTAATTTGGTGTATTTGGAGTGTTGAACTTTGTGGAAGATGAATCCAGTGTTAGGTCAACATGGAAAATGCCCACAGTCACTTATTTATTTTACTTTACCTTTATATTTCTTCCCTGTGGCGTGTGCCTTGCAGTTGAGATGTTGCTGTCATGTTTAGAGTCAGTGTTCTTCTTCCAACGTACATGAACTTGGTGTAGCAGTGAACCAGAAATGCAGACTCCTGGTTGGGTTCTTCTCGTTCTTCCACGCTATTTGTCTGCAGTGACTTGTAGGAAAATTCATTCTGGAAGTGCATTAAATACAACCAGTGTAAACAATTTTGTACCGCAAAGTATAATTTCACATTATATGTTATTAGTTACCTGGCGCTGCCCTGTTCAGAAATTGTAGTGATGCAAAGGTAAAAAGTAATAACACATTATATAATCGCCAAACTGTTTTACCATTACAGTGGATGTGCTTAGTGCATAAGTGTCATTGCTCTATCTCAAAACGTTATTAACACATTAACGTTAAACGTTATTAACACACACATCTTTAATGTGTGTGGCGAGGAAATCCGTCAGTGACATCGCTGCTCCCGCTTTTCCAAGTCTCGTCAGAGAGTGAGTTTTTCATTTTTGAAACGGTAAGTAGCCTTTTAGAGGTTTAATGAACTTGACTGGGCAAAAATCCTACTTGGGGTGAATAAGTACCTGTGGGCCTCATTTCAAGTGAGTGGCTTGAAAAACACAGCTGTGCGTGAAGAACAAACAAACGGGCACCGAGCTTTGGAGATATAGTATCAAAAGCCCATGAAATGGAGATCAGCGAGTAAGTGTAGATGTTGATCGGTTGGAAGAGCTGCTTTGCGAGATAAGATTTTCAGGTCAGGTGATAGTCAGGCACTCTGGTCGTGAAGAGGCGTTTGTTTCACAGCTGAGGAGCCACACGACGGACATCGACACGCTCAGGAAGGGCAGTAAAGCAGCTTAAAATTAGTGTGGACCAAAAAGGTTTCAGATCACAAAGTGGTTGGAGGTTATGAGTGAAGTGAACGGCACTCAGCGCTTATCCCTGTGACCCGGGCCGATTCCATTCCGGAAAGCCGGCTTGTTATTGAAAAACCGCACAACAAAATTACATTTCGTTATTTCTTACACGGACAAAGTCGTGCCGAATTCTCCTAAAATCGCCCTAAATTATGACTAATGTTCTGTCACACCTTAAAATAGAATGAATAGCAATTAATAATATTATTATACGTGAAATAAAGTTACCGTCGTGGAACATGTGGACCGGAATAGTTGCTAGTGCTGTTGCAGAGGGAGGGTGTTCACAGTCTGAAGGCTTCTGAAACAGAAACATGGTGAGATGAAGAAACCTTCATGGAGAGCTGCAGGCAGGAGGGGGAAGAATGGTCCAGGGCGTGTGGAGCGTGATGGAAGGCGGTGATTATGGACATGGTGTAAAAGCAGCAGGACTGGTGTCTCCCCAGGACTCGGAGCTGTGGCCGCTGATGTAGAAGGTCACGTGGCGCAGGCGGGAGAAGAGCATGTTCGTCCACCGGTGCGTGTGTGTGTGCCTGCGTTTCTCGCGCCGGGTCGCCGGGCGCTGAGGTGTCGGCGAATGGGGCCGCCCGGGAAAGCGGCAGGGGAGGAAGCTGCGGCAGGCTTGGTGCACTGGGACAGAATAAAGGGAGGATAAAGGGTAAACACTCCCAAGAAAAAAGTTCATCCTGGGCTGCTCTGTATAGATGCAGCATGACCAATTCAGGAGAGGGGATGAATGAGGCTATTCACCAGGCCTCCTGAAAGGAGCCCCGCTGCGTACTGAATGAGGGTGGGCTCATCTGGGCCAGGAGGACGTGCACAAACCGGTGACCTTGAAAATTACCCAGGAAGCACTTTATGATGGTCACCCCAGCAACGGGTTGGGTTCACATGGCAACGGAGCACTCCTCTCAATCAATTCCTGGCAGAGTCCTAAACTTACCAAAGTTTAGTGTCTTGAAGGACGGCGTCAAGGCTCTGTGAAACCTATTGATACCAAACCAAACAAATGGCAGTAAAGTGGGATCTATTCAGCGCAGCATCCATGGAGATGCCAGCAATGAAAGGAACAGAATGTCTTTTAAAATGGAGCCTTCATATTGCAATCTAAAGATGAAGGGTATTAAAGAGGAAAAAGTGTACGTTTCAGTAGCGAACGTCACAACGCGATGGCGAAGGCTTCAGAGGCGGCCGCTCGCTAACCGCACAACTCGATTGAAAGCTGGCTGTGTCGACGTATGTTTTCACATCCTGTTGAAAGGTTTTTAATGCGGGAATTCAGTTTTAATTTGTAATACGTTTCTTTTTTTTCCCCTCCCGTGTTCGAGGGCTGTATTAACGTGCAACACTATTGGGTCTTCGTTTACCGAGAAACACAACGAAAGTTGACGGCAAACAATGGTGGTCCACCTACGTACGTCTCACTGTAATGAAGTAATGAGATTGTAGATTTCTGCAGAAGCACAAAGCGCCACGGCATCCTGTCTGGCTGATCCTCTGTGAAAAGGATGGCAACAAAGGCAGTCTGAGTCATATGAAATGGAAATTTCTTAACGGACACATCTTTTCATCTCAAGAATTTGGCCAAGACAGATTTGTGGAATATTCCGAATTCTCCCGAAAGCGTTCTCAGTCTGGAAGGTCTTGTTTTACAGTTTTGATGGGAGCCTCTCGTTCCGCCGATCTTTCGTACAGATTCTTCTGTTTGGATTCTCTTAATATGTGATCGATGAGTGACAAGGGCTAATTTCTTAAAGGTTTTGGTTCGCACTGCGCAGCGTGAAAGTCCAAGCAGAAGAGCCTCCTGTGCGTTTCTTTGAGACGCGATGCTCATGCTCGGTCCGCTTGTCACCTTTCCTTTCCGCTGATTGACGGACGCGCCTCATTTTCCCCCTCGTTCTCGAAAAACAGCCTTTCCCTTCGCCGCGTGACACGTCCACATCGGCATAACGTTCGCAACTACATAAAAGCAACACGGATCTGGTTTGTTTTAATTGCCGTTCGGGGGGGGGGGGGGGCACGCAGCCGTTGCATGCAGGTGTGTGTGGGGGGTGCTACAGTTTGACCAACCTGACGCACGACAGGAGCAAAAAGATAGTCGCAATATGTGGGCAACAAAAATGTGGGCTGGGGGGGGGGATAGAAAAAAAAACGGGAAAATGAAGAGGGGTTCTGAAAACACAGCTCATAAAAATCAGTATTATAACAACATTAATTGATGCTGCTGAGTGCCATATGTGGTGCCATATGGAAAAGCCAGCCCAAGAGGACTGCTATAATAGACAGCCTGCGGTGCTGCACAACTTGGCACATTTGCAAACAAGGGATGTCCCATTAATATCCGCCATTCAGACAGCGCGGGAGAGACAGGGGAGAGAGCGCGGCCTTCGTCTTAGATCGTGTATACTTCTCCATGTGTGTGTGTGGACACCTAGCCGAAGCAAGGCCCCGGTCCTCCTTTAGACCTTCCCCAGCAGCCTGTGACATTAATTTCTGTACTGAACAATCGCCCCTGGAATTGAGGGACAGCAGACATCACCCCCCCCCCCCCCCCCCCNAGCCTGTGACATTAATTTCTGTACTGAACAATCGCCCCTGGAATTGAGGGACAGCAGACATCACCCCCCCCCCCCCCCGGCTGTCCTGCCTGTCACTTCCACGTGCTCAGTCTTCACCCCCTGCCGCACTTCCACAGGTGAGGCCTGCCTCGCGTGCTGGAGAAGGAGTGCCAGCCAATTGCTTAAGACCTCGCGTGATCCCTGAGGTCAGATTAGCTCACTTGCTGTAAAGCGACTTGGAGCGTTAAGAAGCTTATTGTGGTTTTTACACGGCGTTAGTTTTACCGTGTCGATGCAGGACAGCTGCGTCCTTCAAGGGCGCTGCAGACTGGGGCGGGATTCGAAGGCAGTTCCTTTGAGGCCCGAACCAGTGCACCACCTGCTGCCTCTTTGCATCCACTAAGCTGTATGCCCCCCACACCCCACCCCAGAAGCCTTAAAACAAAGTGTTTATCCATCCTGTACAGTTTTGCAAAGAGGAGGGAGACGGCAGGAGGCCTCAGCTATTTCCTTGGTTTAGTGAGAGCGGAGAGGGAGACCAGCTCTAATGTTGTGTGATACGCTCCGGCGCTGGGTCAAACACTGTGGCTGCTTTGTGTTCCTCTTTGTTTCGTCTTCCCGGCGCATCTCTAAATTATTCACGGCCCCGGGGACGAGCACTGCGAGCTGTCTCCTCCGTCTCCCGGAAAGCGCACTTCAGAGGAGACTGTAGACAGCCTTCCACAGGCGCTCTCACTCTCACTCCCTCCTCCTCCTCCTCCTCCTCCTCCTCCTCTTAGTACATCGCCTCTTCACCACAACACACCTGAGCACCAGGAGAGCTTCTCCACAGAGGTTTGAGCAAAAGCTGTTCTAATTTTCTCCCACTTTTTCCCGTAAGTTGTTCTCCTCCACGACGTCACTGTCCTCCACCTACCCCAGAAGTCCACCGCAAACGTTTGACGTCAACTCCTGAGCAGTTTGGAGAAGTTGGCGATCACAAGTTGCTGGGGAGCAATAGGAGACCTTCTTCTGTCAGTGTCAACTGAATGAAGTCCGACGACTTTGCTCTGCATTTCACCTGTGGTTCAGATTAACTCATATCCTCCACAGGTTGATGGCGTTCATTAGAGGCCCGTTGACTGTAGGTTTCATCCCTCCTCCAAACATGTGAGACACCGACTTCACCAACCTGAGGTTGAAATATAATCCATTTCTTTGCTTTTAATTTTTCCTTATTTAAAAACGTGGCAAGTTGCTTTGCTGTTGCTCGATTTGGCCACTTTCTGCGCATGAGTGTGGGGGTTTGGGGCGCCGGGAGTCTGCAGAACAACAAACGCGTGGGGGGGGGGGGGAACTGGACTGGGAGACGAGGACTTGAGCGCGGTCCCAGTCGATGCCACAGGACACTCATTTGTAATTCTTTAGCCTGCGTGTGACAGCTTTTGATCATTTAAGAAGGTGGACTGGAGGTGGAGAGGGGGGCGGGTGGGTGGTGGTGGGGGGGTTGGAACTGCCCCTCGCTCAATTGCTGTCGCCCAGCATGAACGCCGCCTCGGGCCACATGACAAGTCTACCGTGAAACGCTTTGCTGCCCCCCAAAATTAGCAGCAGACCCCCGGCGGCACATGCTTCTCATGACCAGCATGCAGTGGACTGCCGCGAGACCCTTTTCATTATCCGGCCCCCCCCTCCCCGCCTCCGCCTGCCTTCCTCCATTTCCCTCCCTCCACGGCTGCCTCCTCCTCTCCAAAGCGTGGGCTGCAACTCCGCAAACTGCATCTGTGGTGCTCATCACAGCACCATCCTAGAGGGAGGCAAGGTTCTGTGTGTGTCTGTGTGTTTGGGGGGGGGTGTGTGTGTGTGTGTGCGCCTGTGTGTGCGCGTGGTCACGTCTGCGCCTGCGTGTGGGAGGGCAGAGGGGGAGAGGAGGGAAAAACTGTACAGAGCTGTGCCCCGAGGCTCAATCTGTTCCTCGCCGAGCTACATCAGTGTGGGAGACGGCGGCGCGGGCCGCAGGGAAGCCTCCACTCGCTCCATCAAACTGTCAGGCAGCCAGCAGAGCCGTGCGGGGGGACTCTCGGCTGCCCTCAGGGCCAGTTCAAGTCAACATCCCATTTCCTTCCTTCCTTGGCTAATTTCTCCACCACCAGAGTTCAATTTCCACTGCCTGGAGCCCACTGTGGTAGCTCAGCGATGGAGCTTGGAGTGGTGTCAAAATGAGGGAGGTGGTCGAGGGTTTGTGTGTGTGTGTGTGTGTGTGTGTGTGTGTGGGTTGGGGGGGAGCGGGACATCTTGGGGAATTGGCAAGGCGAAAAAGACTGTCAGGAAGGAGAAGGTGGGTGTGGGGGTGGGGGGTGTAGAGACAAGGGGGACCTTATAAAAGATTGGCTGCCGAAATGGATGCCATAAATCAGCAGCCCTCATCCATTCTGGCGGCGGCTTTTCCTTCAGCCCCCCTCCTGCATCCCTTCATGCGTCTCTCTCTCTCTCTCTCTCTCTCTCTCTCTCTCTCTCTCTCTCTCCCTTCCTCACTCCCTCAACGCCAGTGTCCTCGGCAGGCTTTCTGGCTGCGCCGGGGCCTCATGAATAAGTACTCCCCAGCCCCCCCCCCCATTCCCACCCCTGCGCATCGCTCCCATCAGACGCAGCTCCGTGCCAGACGACCGCGAATGCTGGCCAAGCCGTGCCTCTCTATGGCACTCAGAAGCAGGGCTCTGGGAGCTTTCTTGGAGAACAGAAGGTGGTTCTTTAATTCAGAAGCGGGCGTTGCTCGGGGTCTGCCGGGGTGCCCCCCCCAAGCTTCTCAAACGCGGTGGTCGGTACAAAAGTCCTTCGGTGGAGTGCTGTGTCTGTCTAGTGTGGAAGACGGGTTTCAGGTTAAACTGCGGTACGTTTTCCCCGCTCCGTTTGCCTCGGGTTCAAAACTAGGCCAGACTTCCAACCTGTCCGCTTCCAACGACTGCATCAGCTGGTATTTTGCTCAGCTACCTTACCTTTCCATGGCTGATGTTAACAGTCCATCCTTTCCTGGCTGCTTAAGTTGATGGTCAGCTTCTCCACATGTAAAAGCAGCTTGGGGTCTTGAAGGCCCTGCTTGACAGCACAAAGTCAGACTCCACCAGACAGGAGAACCAGAGACCACAAGTTTGAGTCGCTTCCTGCTTTTCAGATTCCCGTCCTCCCCAACACCCTCATCCCATCTTAAAGAGATCGTGAATAACAGCCTTTTTGAATTCCAAGATTATACCACCATTTCTTCTTGTGAGCAGAACCCCCCAGCTGTCATTTATTTGACCACCCATGGGATTCAAAGGCAAGACATTGGGTTGTACTTGCGTATAAACAGTTTCTTCATTCATATCAAAGACCAAAGATTTTTTTCAGCGTCTTTTCTGAGTCTCGCTCAGGCGACACTTAGGAGACGGTGCATCCGATCCCATCCCTGCAGCAACGAGGCGCGTTATCGGCGGGGCAGCGACCGCCAGTGGCCTCCGCTTCCACGTTTACAATAATATTTACGCCTGCAAAATATTTTCAGAAACTGCTTCCGTTCCATTGTGAGTGGGGGGCTTGTTAGTTCTTGTTCTGTCGTTACCCAGGGCTTTGTTAACGTTTTCCATCGACCCGGATGCTTCGTTTTCGGCCTCCGCAGGTTTTTTTTTCTTCGTCACGCAACTTGACAGAGACTCACCATTGCTGTACCGCGGCCTTCTGTCATCCTCCTGTCTGTGACTCATCTGCTTCTCCATTTGCGGTGGCCCTAATAGGGGCTCTGCGCCGGAGGAGGAGGCAGAGGTACGCGGTGGGGTGATGAATAATTGAGCCCCGGAGAACCGCCTGGAGCATTCCTCTTTCGTTGTGCACTTTTGCCGCAGTGACTGAAAGGATCGATTTTGGCAATTTTTATTTATTTATTTTTTTGACCAAGCTGAGATTTTAAGGTCGCTTCTTGTCGCCTTCAATGTAGAGACTGTGCCCACACGTTGAAGGGCAGTTGCCCACTGACCCCCCCCCAAAAGCCCACTTGGCCACATGGGGAGGGTGGGGTAGTACAGGAGGGCAAATATGGCACCATGTCCCTGGTCTGAAAAATCTTTACCAGGTGCTGGCCTGATTTGGCCCCCCCATCCTCCTCCATTTCTGTAATCTCCTGAGTGAACTTTCTCATCTCCTCATATCCCCCAGACAGCCGGCTGCTCTGAAGCGAAGAGAGTGGCCTCTTCTTAAAAAAGTCCTCTTCGACACGCGTACCTTGTACTCATCCGTATATTTATTGGCAAACTCCCCTCGTTTTCATTTGGGGATCATTATATGGGTGTTCAGGGAGTCTTTTCCCTTTTTTTTTAAACTGCCACCTGCTTTACAAATGTGCACATAATTTTCAAGCTGTTTATAATTCTCTTAAGGTGATGAGAAAATAGTTTACACTGATATTGCTACTATACACCTTTACACGGAGATTTACCTCTCCGGACTTCAAGCATTCGCCCTCCTCACCCCAGCACGTAAGGATAGTAATACGTTCATTTTTAATGTATTTTTTGTGAATTTACGTTTAATACGTAAAACACCTCTGACTTGATGAACTGACTGATCCTCCCATGTAAATAGTCCCGGCGGAGAAGCAAAGAAAAAGCTGAAGGCTGAGAACTCACACCATCTCGGTTCGTGTTAGTTGAAGCGTTGCGCTGTATGCGCATCCTGACTTTCATACACATCGGTGTTTCGTTTATCGATTTCATCGTAGGCCCAAAGAAATATAAAAG
Source organism: Arapaima gigas (assembly GCA_900497675.1). Lineage (NCBI taxonomy): Eukaryota > Metazoa > Chordata > Actinopteri > Osteoglossiformes > Osteoglossidae > Arapaima > Arapaima gigas. Next base: position 231,505 of record UFQX01000133.1, read on the forward strand.
AAAGTGTAAGAAATAAAAGCAGAAGACGTACACAGGAACGCTGAGAAAGAGCAGCGCGGAGTCCGGGTTACGGCCGCTGTGCGGAGAAGTGGAGCTTCCTGCCCTCAACTTGCCCGGGCAGAATAAGCGGCTTTGTAAATGGCTCAATGAGTTGCTTGTTGCTTTTTCTGTGTGAAAAACTGACGTACGTTGGAGCCATGAGCTAAAAAAAATAAATTTGCCGAGAAATTCGGAGGATGTGGTGTGCGGTGAGACAAAGCTGTGATAACTGTAATCATCCGTACAAAGGTGCCGTCCAGCCATTTTCCCACATACGTTTGCTCTGCCGTGTTTCTTTTGTCAGTTGTGACGATCGTTTTAAATTATACCTGTACCACACCGGAATTCCTTAAACTACTTGTAAATAAGCTAAATAACATATTAAAGTAAATATTAGTGTTTTGTTACCGTTTCCGTGCAGGCTGCAACAACTTACTAACTTGCACTCCGCTGGAGGAATAACCTTATAAACCCATAATGAGCCATGGAACTACACCGAGTGGCGCGTCGTATGATGTTAATAAGGAGGACGATCCGTAAAAAGATTAGAATAATGTTATTTTTATGTGTTTTAGGTAGACGCATGTCAATCCGGGAATGAATAACTCAGTTTTTCCAAATTAGAAGTAAAGGGAATCACTTGCTTGATATCTGAGCTCCCGCCTTAAGAGCATGTTGCAGGAGAAACCGGGTCTCGATGTCGCAGGATAGCTCTATTTTAATAGTATGGTTTTCCACATTTATACACCCTTTATTCTCCAATGAACAAACTGAGGTGTTGTAACTGCCCCAACAGCTCAGTGTTACTATGGTGAAACATTCTTGTGGACCAGGCCTGACCGCATTCATTGCTCCTTCTCACTCGGCTTGTGTGGAGTTTCTGCCTCAGTGAGCCTCCAAGTCCGTGATGCAATTTCTATAAATTGCAGCAGCTCTGGTGTTTATATGGAAAAAACTGAAGGAAGGATTACCGGACTTGTCAGTTTTTGTTACGGTCCAGGCAGGACGGACTGCTCTGCGGCCGATGCTCTGCTTTCGTTCACACTTAACGGCCTGAAAAAACACGCAGCCCTTCGCTTCCACGGCGAGAATACGGGCCCTGTGAGTGTACGGCTGGTGTGGCCCCCAGCAGAGGTTGATGTGGTGCCAGGAACATCTGGCTTCTGACAGGTGTGACTGTGTCATTAATTTGGGCCATCAGTGTAATGTGCTCTGAGATGCATGTTGGCCCCTGTCGTTTCTCAGAGTGTGTGTTAAAAATTTGAAACACGTCACATAAATTGCCCACCCCCACCTTCACACACACACACACACACACACACACACACACACACACACACACACACACACACACACACACACACCACATCTTGCTGAGTTTGTTTAAACAGCCTGGGCCATTGTAAGGCTTTGTCCAAAAGTCTTAGGTCATCCTGGGGTTACTGTAAATAGGACACGTGCATGTAATCCTCCCATGGCATCGTTCAGGGAACTGAGACAGTAAAAACTCCATTTCCCATAAAGCCTGTGATTTTGGCCACACAACTGTGGATCAAGGATCCTTCTCCAGCAAAAACCAGTTGTCTTCATGCTGGCAGGAGGGCCAAGAGGGAACCAAGCTCCTGTCAGACTGCTCTGCAGGCTCCATCCCTCTTCATTTTTAACCAAGTCCCCATTAACCCTTTTTTTTTTTTACTGTCGCCATTTGTTTATCTGTTCACTTTTTCTCCGCTGGTTGCCAGTCAACCACAGATCCTCTGCTGCTCTGTTGGGATGACTCCCTAAGTCCATAAAACATCCCCGCATACCCCACCACCTCAATCCAACACAAGTGGTATCGATACCGATGAGCATTTGGAATTTTTTCTTCTATTTTCTTCCATCTCCAACCAAGCTTGTCTGCCATTGAAGGTCCATCCAGAGACATGAGCTTACTGTCTCTCCTGCCTTGGATGTGATGGCTGCCCCCCCAAGTCTAAATATCCCCAAGTGGAAGTAGAGGTGGGGATTGCAGCTCTCAGGCAGATGTTCATTGCCTTTGTTATCCAGGTTTAAGTCAGTCCTAAATAAGCCTAGAAAGCTGCCAGGCTGAGATCTGGGTTTCATTATTGCTGGCGCTGGATCCGTGTCTCGGGCCCACTTTTCAGACCAGCGGTCCTCTCACTAGACCCCGCGACTATGCCCCAAATCCAGCGCAAATGACGCAAATTAAGAAATGGCGAAAACCTTTTAGAGCCAACTTGAAATGGGATCTGCTGCTCCGTGGCAGCACAGTCTCTGCTGGTGGATTTGCATCGACGAGGATTGATTTCGGTTGGCGTAGCTTTTGACACAGCTCATAACCTGCGACCCGTCTGCTTTTGTGACAGAAAGGGCCCCGGCGACTCTCACCTGAATGGAAATTTCGAGCCAAAGCTCCGCCGCTATGTAACAGCGGATAGGATCTCCTTGCAGATTTAGAAGATTGCTCGTACACGGCTGCCTGACCACCACACCCACTCTGAGTGTGACGGCCAAACTTGAAAATGTGTTAAACAAACCGTTTTTGCACTTTCTGGTATTTTTTAAAAAAGTTAATCATAAGTTTTGATCCTTGGGGAGACCAAGATGACGTTTTCTTTGGAGGTTTTCCCACCCTCGTGGCGGTGATTTCCTGATCAGAAGCATGTCTGACAAAACCTGCCACTCAGAAGACCCAGGTTTGAATCCCACCACCTACTGTAGTGCCCTTGAGCAAAGTACTTGCCTTGAATTCATCCAGTAAAAATGACCCACCTGGATAAATGGGCTAAATCACTAATAAGTAGCTTGATGCTGTAAGCTGCATTGGAGAAAAGTTTCCGCTAAATAGACGTGTTTTTTTTTTAAACTTGTTTTCCTCCATCTCTGTTTTCATGTGTTTTTGTCTTTTATCACTGGACTGCAACAACGTGGGAGGTTTGGCCTCAAGTGTTCCCTTATTGCTGGAGTGCTGTGACATTCCCACCCGGAGTGCAGGCACTGGGGTGCGGACACATGCATGCAGGCACACGAGCACCAGCGCGCGCACACACACACACACACACACACACGCACACTCGGACAATGAAGCACTGCCAAAGAAAAGTCTCTTGACTTAACACTGTTCACTGACAGGAGGGGTTTCTGTTCTTTACCCAGCCTTTCAGAGGCAGAGAAAGGAGGGATTCAGGGAGGGGAGGCATCTTTGTCTAAAGAGTAAAGACTAAAGAGGTCTCAGTCACCAGGATGTATTAGCGATTGCACTCGTTACTTAATTACACATTTGGACCCACCACACTCGCCTAAACAGCCGCCGTGTGCCCTCTGACCCGGCCCCATCCTTTGTGCGCCACCTTGAAAAGGAGTTAAACAAAATAAAGCGGCCCACTTAAATACGTAGCCACGGAGGCTGAACCGACAGGCCGAAGGCAGCTTTTTCAAGCCGTTCCAGCACCGCACCGGTTTGAGCCTCTTTCTGTCCCGACCTCCTCCCTCTAAGGGCCGAGGCCGAGCCGTCCTCCTCGTCGCCACAAGCCGAATCTCAGCTGATTCTGGAAAGTGCCAGTGAACGGAAGTCACCTTTCTTAAGGGGAAGGAAACCATGATTGGTGAAGTTCCGGAAACCTTCTCACATGTAACGCTGTGGAAGGTAGCGGACGTGTGAGTTACGGTTATTTCCACCCCGAGCGACGCCTCGATTGACGAAACAACGCCGTAAGAAGGACTGCGGTGTATAAATGGAGCTTAAAAACCCACAGAGGAACAACATAACACAGATTGGTTATGCCTTTAACAGCAGTGAATAAACACTGGAAATAGTCTCTTTTATGGATAGCAAATATGAAAGTCCAAAATTGAAGTCTGCGTGAAACATACTTTCGGGAGAGAAGTCTGAGACCGAATCCCCGGTCGCGCCCAGTCACCTGCGTCTGAACCCCGACCTGCTTCCACCCCCAACGCGACTGTTTTCCGAAATTTTCCACACCCTCCCTAATGTCCACCTTCGTGCATGTCTGATCCGTGAGGCTCGTCGTCTCTCTCGAGCCAGTTCCATGGGCTTGGGGTCTGCGACGCTTTGGGGGGGGCTCGACAACCTCGCTCGACTGAAGGTGCTCGAGGAGATTCCGATGGAGGCCAAGCATCCACCCAAACCCACGACCAGTGTAATGCATCAAACTCCTGAGAAATTGTTTAAAAAAAATGCTTTTTAAAACATTTTTCTGAATACAGTGTTTTCTTATGATAAATTACTCAAAGGGCGAACGTAAGAGTGCCATCAGGAGAATGTGTCGAAGAGGGTGCAGGTGTTACTGTAATAGTAACTGTACAGGGAGGTTTAAAGTGAATTCCAGTAAATGTCTTGATGTGTGGTGGACCATGTGTAGCTCAGCCGTGGAGGTTTAATGCTCACTGGCGGCTGTACAAGAGCAACATGGTCTTTGCAGATGTGTGCAGATAAATTCTGTGCTGGCGTGAGTGTGTGTGGACAAAACTTGAGTTTGAGTGTGTGGGGATGAATTTGGGTTTGTGTGTGTGCGTGTGGATGAATTTTGGGTGAGTGCGTGTGTGCGAATGCTGAGGATCGAGGGCTTCGCTCTGGGAGGCAGAGCTGCCCACTGAGCTGCCTGGATGGCGGCAGCCCGATGTGGAGAGTTTGGCTGGAGTGTTTGAGACGTCCCGCAGCGTGAGCGTGGAGAATGTGGGAGGAGAGTGGAGGTGGGGGGGGGGGGTGGCAGCAGGGAGTCTTCCTACTTCCTTTAGCGCACGGGAAACGTTGGCAGGCGTCTAGGCGACGACCCGTTCGCCGCTCCGCGTTTCTCAATTTTATAGTCTTTCCTTCCATCTTACCCCCTTGCCCTGCGCTTTACAACACCCCCAGTCCCCCCTGCATTTATGGAATGTTTATCGAATCTAATGGGCTTTGGGATATATTTGCTGGCATTTCTCATGTGCTCCAAGCATCCCACAGCAGCAGTTTACTCAATTTGCTCCCTGGCATCTGCGAGTTAGCAAAGTGCTGGCGTTATCCCCCAAACGTGGAGTAATTCCGCACATTTGACGCTTAGAAGCGGAGCCGTGATGCTGCGTTTCCAAAGCTCTCGCACGGCTGCACTGCCCAGGGACTCGGCCGGCAGCCCGTTTGGAGGAACGCCGGGGTATTGCCGCACTTCTTCTCGATGCGTTGTCGCGTTATGGAAGTCAAACGTATGAGATGTTTAACCGTTTTTTTTTTTCCTCCTGAGCAACATTGCAGTCACAGCAGTGCAGAGGCCTGATAGAAATAAGTTTGAAATAATATTAGCACAACAATACTCGGTCTGTTTATGCTAATAAGAAGGTCCTGTGCTGTAAAGAGATTTCAAATCAGCGTGTCGTTGAACCGTTTGCTTTATTATCGATTTCTTGTCCGCTGACTTTTGGGCACTGCGTTGCGAGCGGGAAAATTCCCAAGAAGCCTGACAGATAATTGTCTCACGTGCCGCTTTTGAACCTCGCCAACTTTGGCGAAGGAAGCACTTCTCCTCAGTGCTCTCCAGCCTCGTTTGTCTTGAAGGCTGTCATGGAGGGAGAGGATCCATAAAGCGGGATAACATCTGTTCCCATAATGAGAGGGGCGAAATGAATAATTCTTTGTGTTTTTCTCTTCTTCTTTTCTCTCTCTCTCTCTCTCTCTCTCTCTTTTTTTGTTGCAGTGTGACAGCGAGAGCGACATCGATGACAAGGTAAGCCTTTCTTTATCATCTGTTTATTTCTCCATCCACACGCCGAGCTCCTCCCGCCTCCCCGCTGTTGATACGAAGAGATGGGGGCTAATGGGCGTTTGTAGTCGCGCCGCTGTTGATCATTTGCATTTTGCCGAGAGATAAGGGAGAAGGGGAGGAACGGAACAAAGAGGCCTCACATGTGCGCCCGTGGCTTCTCTCTCTTAATGAATGTCGGCAGGTTGCCGGCGGTTCGACGCGTCATCCGGCGTTGCGCCTAAGACTCGTTTTGAGCCGCGGCACCGCAGTTCTCCAACGCGAGGAGAGCCGGGAAGCGCCGCTTAAACAATCTCATTTACATGCTTCCAAAATATCGCGTCGAGCTGAGCGTGAACGCCGGGCTGCTCCCGCGTGCCGGGTCGGCGGGGTTTAAAGGCCGCGCTTGCCGTGCCGTAAATCTAATTACGAGTCAGATTTCGAAAAAGTACAAGCCTGTGAGCGTTTGCCCAGATTGCTTAGCGCCGTTTAATCCCGCGTTGTCCTGTGTCACCTCGGAATTTGGTTCCACGTGTGAGGTAAGCAGGTGTGTGGGCGGCCTCGCAGGTTAATTTCATATAAAGATAATTAGCCTGAATCAGTTGCATCTTATCACTTACAGGCAGGCGCTGCTGTTCGTAGCCCATGTCATTGGAATACTAATTATGGACACGCCGCTTGGATCCCAAGGCTTGTCACAGAAGGAAGCGACGCCTCTTTTAACGCAACAAATGACGGGCCGTTTGTAAAAAACGGCGGCGGCAGACAGAAAAACACGCCGAATGCGGGCTCCCGCTCTTCCCGTGTCGGGCGTCGTTCCGGCCAGGCCGCCCCGTTTCACACTCCAAGTGTCAAATGATCAGCTCAGGAGCAGTTCAAACCCCTTAAAACTCAAAAGCTTTTTTTTTTTCTTTTTTTTTTTTCTTTTTTTTTTTTAAATGTCGGACATGTTTGTTTCACAGAAAACTCACGGGCAGAACCAGGCCGACTTTGCTTGAACACAAATAACTGAAAGCGGCGACGGAAACTTTACACGCGGCAGCTCCTTCCCGCCGTCACCCGAAGCAGCCATGAATAGCAAAGCGATAAGGGTGACTCATCCTCCACCGGTTTGTCTTTCAGTTCCGTGGAAATGTTTGTGGCTCGTCGGTAAATAAGGTGTCTATTTGCGTTAACCGTTGCAGAAGTAAATAAGACCTTATCTGTAGATTGAGCTAAATATGGGCAGAGGAAACATTGTGGCGGCTGATGCAACAAGAACGCAGTTTACATACCAGCCGGCGTGTTGGGCACCATGGTCAGCAACTGGGCTCACGATTAAACGGATGTCCAAGAAAACTCCTCTTGGACGCCTGAGCAAAGTTAATGAAATCGGCCAGATGTTGGTCTTAAATAAAATATTATTAAACATTTAATGCAATATATTATATGTGGAAGATTCGGGAACGCGATATTTTCACCAGCACAGCGCCACACTCACCCTCACCAGGTGTATTGACCCCCACCCACCGGCGAAGCTCCTGAGCACACAGAGGGTGCACAACCCCCCCCCCCCCCCCCAGGGGTTAGAAACCAAACTATTTACACACGTGCAGCAACAGTTATTGTCGATTGTGTGTTCTGTATACCCTTACGGGGTGTTATAGGGTGATCGTGACCCCCCCCCATTGCTCAACGTATCCGTATTAACGTATTAACAGTTTCACATGCAGGTAAGTTACTGTGCTCAGCTGGTGCTGGGAGGTTTGCCCAACCGCATATTTGGTGGTGGGGGGGGGTACACACCAGGTGCTAAATGTTTTGGAGGCACCTCTGCCAGTATCTGAAAACTGACTGACATGTTCCTGGGGAGGTGCTCTGAAGGTGGGCGAGACGTTTTTCAGCCTTGGTTTGACTCGGTGATCGCGTCACCCAACACTGTCATGTGAAGCGCGCGGGTTGTAAGGTAGGAACCCTCGACGGGCTCCGTAACCTGTCTGCCTGGTCAGTCACCGGTGCCCCCCGCAGAGTTTCGGGCCCTGTTATAGTTTCGATTCCAGTCCTGCTGAAGCAACAGACAGGTGTTTCGCCGCCTCTGTATTTGCATTTGGCTTCTGTGCTTCTGTTCTGCAGTGTTCCTCATGAGGCCGGATTCATACAAAGAAGCAGCACAGCTTCAGGTGAAGGAGTCAGCAGCGCAATATAAAGGCTAGAGTCTCATACTTCTAAGGTGTAACCTGGGCAATTATGTCGGTCGTGTCGCGGCCTAGTGTGTGTAGCTGGGAAATACATAACCGTGTTTTCCTGCGCCCGGTGCAGAGCCCCCTCCTCTTCTACATCTGGGCTGATGGTCCACACTTATTCTTATTTATTGTACTTTCTTCTCGTCTTGCAAAATTCTCGGAGGAAAAGTCACCTGCTCAACAAATGTCCACATATTAGCGCATAAAGCGAGTTGGACTGTGGATTTGTCCACCTCACTTCCACAGTGTTTACAGCCTGAGCCTGTAGTGTCTGCGTTTAATAACAAGATGGTGGACACTGTACACGTTGTAAATCGGTCAGGTCAGCAGCTGACACAGGAATAGAAATTTGTCGAGATGACATTTTTATTGTCAGTTATTTAACAGTTAGCTCTAATTCTGATGTAGCTTGAAGTTAAAAAAATGCTAAAGGTGCATTTTATTATTATTATTATTATTATTACTATTATTATTATCAGTATAGCATGCACAAAGTTATAAAGTTTTTTCTGATTGCGACAGTGGTCGAGGACCTCGTGTAGATCCTCAAACAGCGAAGTTGTTATATGTAATCTTAGGGCCGTGTTCATTTCTATTAGTACCCGGCTGCTAACCGGGAAACAGGTGTCATCTTTCTTTGTCCCCAGAACAACAGTCGTGCCTTTCGCATCAGATCACCCGCCACCTTTTCTGGATTTAACCGGTTGCCGCGATTAGAATATTTGGTGCAGGTGCACCCGTCAGGTTTTATCAGTTGCGCTCATTTAAATGAAACCATTTCCCACGCATCACCTCCCGTACGCTGGTCCGCACAGCGAAGCACCGCAAGATCCTCTTCCTGGATTTTGCCCAATTTTGCGCACGGAGCAGCTGCGTGAACACGGAGCCTGAAACGTTTCACTTACAGGAAATCTTTGTTGACAGCGCGACACCCTCAAGCTAGGCGCAAATGTCAGCATGTTTCACGCATTCCGGTCGAGAGCCACAGTTGGCTTCCTGGCTGCTCTGGGAGACCCCGCAGGTTTTCGTGGCGCGTACCTGGCTTCTGGTGACCATCACTCGCCGTTACCTTTTACTCGCTGGCTAGATAGCGAGTTCGTCTCAAAGCTGAAATCCAGCCTTCGCACAGCCCGTCGACCGTCTCGGGGCTTTAATCTCACTGCCTTTGGATTTAATGGGTTAAAAGTACTTTGGATTAGGGGTGTGAGAACTTATCAGGCGTCGTAGGCCTGGAGCAATAATTCTCAGTGGAGCTGTACAAAAACGTTAGGGGACCCGTTAGTCCTGAGGAGAAGATGTGACCCCGGTTATGCATCCAGTGATTAAAATGCAGCCGGATTCACGCGTGCACCAAATTGCCTGTTGACGATAAACAGTAAAGCGGCTGTTTACAAACGTGCTTTTGGGACATTATGGAGGCCCCTGCGGACCTCTGCGTTCGGCTGCGGTGGCTTGAATTTTTATTGGCGGAATCTGTGCTTATTCTTTATTGATCAACCATTAATTATGACGCCAGTTAAAGCATCTGTTGTGTGTTAAGAGGTTAAGACACGATTCTGTATTCGAACGGCGTTGTGGTTGCGGCACTTGATTTAGGGCGATATTAATATTCCTTTTATGAGACCGTTTTTCTTCTTTTTCTTTCGTCTCGTAGCAAAACAACAGTTTCACTGCCTGCTTTCCTAAATACGTTTCGGTTAATAAGACGTTAGCCTGCAATATATGTTAACGCACATGGCTTCCAATTAAACGATTTATTTTTACGCACGAAAATGAACTTTTTGAAGTTCAGGCTGGATTAGTGTTATTTTTAGGCCGGCCAAAGTAAAAACACAACAAGGGTGCTTTTGAGTGTCGCATACGTCACAGAATTATTTGTGTTATAGAATTACGTACTCGGATTTATCTGTTGGCATAAGTCGCGCAAATAAGGTTCGTCATTATCTGTCCTTTTTGAACCTGCTTGCCATTTCCAGGTTGTGTAACTGAAGCTTTATTGAATTCCACTGCCTTAATAACTTTTACAGCCCGATTTTGTGAAACAAGCTATTCATTCACTTGTCCGCTGCCTCCCTTTTGTCAAATAAAACTGTTAATTTGTCCTACATATTAATGAAACATAAACATATTGGGAAAAAAAAACAAATATGACTAATCCATACACGATCTAATGTAACTGTCACGTTGTTGAAATGAGGGCCCCCTGTTAACATGCACTTCTAAATCGCGAAACGTCGGCAATGCGAGGGTCCGTTTGGGGGACCTAGGTTTGAATTCCGGCTCCCGCTTTGATCCCCTTCAGCCAGGTCCTCACCTTGGTTTGCTCCAGTAGAAATGACCCAGCTGTATAAATAAGAGAATAATTGTAGGTAGCTTAAAAAGTAAAAACGTCAGCTGGGCGCATAAGCATAACGTGGAAAGCACTTCGCTGTGCTGTTAGACTCGCTGAGGGGGGCAGATTTAAAAAAAAAAAAAAAAAACCCTCTCGAATTCTCTTGTCCAGCTATTAGCGGCAGCGTTTAAAGGCAAACGGCAAACCCTCCATTTTCCTCCGCCCGGCGTTATGTGACAGCATGCTATAACTTACTTATGCGTACTTTAGCCACTTACAGAGCGAACACTGCCATTTTCTTTCATTTGAGGATGGAAAAAATTGCCCCCCCCCACCACCACTGCCACCGCCGCCATTCTCGAGAACTCTTCTTAAGTGTCACCCCAACTCGGTTATTTTATACCTCCCCGTCACTATTCCCAAGCCATTTTCTCAGCTTTTGTCCCCTGAAATAATAGTGTTCCTCTCCTTCTCGCTTCTCCCGAAACGTTTCTTTTTTTTTTTTTTGGTCTGCTTCCTGGCAGTATTTGCAGGTCACAACGTGGCCACTTGTCAACAGCATTGTCACACCCCAGAAGCGGGGAGACGCGGGTCGCCTAATTCTATTTTGCTCTATTTGCGAGGCAGCGAGCTGTAGGCGAGTGTGTCCACCCCCCCACCCCCTCAACGGATCCCCTCGGGACCATTAACTCTGCCTCACATCCCCACCGCAGCCCTTTAATGGTCTCAGTCTGTGCCTGACGGGGTGACACGCGCTCTTGATTGACACATTAATTCTCCCCTTCCTTATCAGGGGGGCCCAGCGATGAGACGTGCCGTCGCGGCCGAACCTGCGCTTCCCGCCAGCCTGTCTGTAATGGCTCGCTAGATGGTGTCCTCCCAGGTGATGTGATGTGTGTAGGCATCTCGAAACGGGGCCCGGCCTTGCGTACGTGAACTGTTTTGTCCCTGCAAATCCCCCCCCCCACTCTAACGCGCCCTCTCTAAACTGTCACGTGCCCCTCAACAACAAGCAGCCCACCCACCAAGTCAAAATATTTTATTTATTTTTTTCTGCGATGCCGGCGAAGGGGGGGGGGACTTAATGTTTCGACACGAGTGATCATCTGTCCTCATCTTCTTAATGAAATTAGATTAACTGCACGTGAGAAAGAGCTGAGGAGGCAGATTGCATCGCCACCTCCCTTCATTTCAGGATAATTTGGAGGCAATATTCTCTCAAGCCCAGGATGCCGAGTAGATTCAAAACCGAGGGAGAATGAATGCGGACCAGCGCTGACTAGTTTAATTCCGGTCCCCCACAGGCAGCGTGGAATTACACCTGACACACATGGCGCACATTTTAATATGTAGATGTCATTTCCAGCCATGTCAATTCTGCTTGCCTCCGCTGGTAAGACCCGCTGCTGGAGGCTCAAGGCTTCATCAGCTGCTTGGGGGCTCATGTCCCTGGTCATCACACAGCTCTGCAGACCCTTCCTTTTTTCATTTGTTGGCCACTTTGGTTCATTTTGATCACCGGATGTGTATCAGGTTATACAATACTGTGCAAAAGTCTTAGGCACCTGTGGAAAAAATGCTATAAAGCGAGGATGGTTCCAAAAATAATGCCGTGAATACTTATTAATCAATAAACCTTCTAAAAAGTGCAGTAGACAAAAAAAACCTCAATCAGATCAATATTTGGTGGGACCACCCTTTGCCTTTAAAACAGCGTCAATTCTCTTATGCAAACTTGCATGCAGTTTAAGGTCGAGGTTGGTAGGTTCTTCCAAACATTTTGGGGAACTGGCCACAGTTCTTCTGCAGACTTTGACTGTCTCTGCATGTCCTCCCAGACTGACTTGATCATGTTGAGATCAGGGCTCTGTGGGGACCATACCATCTGTTGCAGGATTCCTTCTTTTTGCTCAAGATAGTTGTGTATGACTGAGATTGGGTGTTTGAGGTCATTCTCAGGCTGCAGAATGAATTTGGGACCAATGAGAAACCTCCCTGATGGTAGATAAGAATCTACCTGTACTTCTCAACACACATTGAAGATGCATGCCTAACACTTTTGCACAGTATTGTATGCTGCACATTTCTCATATTTTAAATAGGACAGTCTCTCCCCCGGTTGCCTGGGCTTACCTCCAGGTGCTCTGGTTTCCTCCCACAGTCCACGCATGTGTTTTTTGGGGGGAACTTGTGACGCTAAGCTGCCTTTAGTGTGTGTACGGCTCTATGTTTGACACTACTGGTGATGGACTGGACCCTCATCCAGGGTGAACCTTGCCTAGAGTGAGTGAGCAGGTGAGACTTATTTTAGGCTGAGATTTGATCCCAGCCACACAATCCAGGCACTGTTTTGAGCGCCACTTTTCTAGTGAAGGTATGTAGCCTTTGGCCTAGAAGCAGGGTTACATCACCTGCTGGAAGGACAGAGGTCCAGGGCAGGTTTCTGGCCACAGAACACCTCTCACACCCCCAGCGGGGGCAAAAAAAAAAAAACATTTGGGTTGCCATGGGAGGTGGACTAGAACTCGACACCCACACCTGTCTCCTCTGGATGTGACTTAACTTGGCTTGGCAGACATGATGGAGTTTGTGGTGTTTCTCTTTCTGTGCTCGGCGGGACGTCGGGTAGCTTTTTCTTCCTGCTCTCGGGATACACGACATGCGCACGCTATACCTGCTGATGGTTTGCACTTCGTTTTTTGTGCCCTCTCACCAGTTCGCTGCTCTCAAACCAAGCATCCACCCTGACCTTTGGAACTTCTCACAAAAAAAATGACCAAATTGTTCCATTCTACTATTTCTTGGGGGGGGGGGGGGGGGGACTGCTGTCCCCCTCCGATCCCCCAACAAGTCGGCCACCCTGAAGCAGGCCTGTTATTCAATGCGGGAAGGCGGGCTGCTCGCAGAGAGGAACACCGTCTTACTCTTCCGTCTTATTCTTCCTCCTCCTGCACAAAAGGGCCTCTGTTTCAGGCTGGGATGTGTAACCGAATCTCAGGCGGCCCACCAGAGCTGCGCTCAATCCACCCCAGGTTCCGTTATGACAGGTTTGCCATTGTTTTCATTAGGGTCAGTGTTTGAATAACACGCCAAGCACTATAAACATTTTTCCACATCAGTAATAAAAGTGAAATTGAGTCCATATTGCTCACAGATGTCTATGGTAACGATAATTGTTTTTGCACTCAGTTATTTTTTTCTGATGTTTCTTGATCCTGGGTAAACACGATGCCTAAGTGCCCTTTCTTTTCAATAAACATCGGCCGGGGCCGTAATTGCTTACACGTTTTCACGACGAGGGAAGGAAGGCCGAACTCGGATTTTGGGTGCGAGTTCCGATTCTAAGGCTCATTCCCAGGTGGGAAGCGGCCATCTTGTGCCGCCCCAGGAACGGTCCGTTCAGTTTGGCACGTTTCTCTGTTATTTTTAGAGTGCCTAGGCCTTCCCCGCCACCTCCGCCCGGAGAGCTATCCCTTACAACCAGCTGAGAATCACAAAAAAAACAGCGGTTTTGTGTACTTAGGTGAATTATTAGGTTAAAACCCTTGAGTAGCAAAATAAGAGTCAGCGAATCTGCACATTCCTCACAGTCATGTAATGTTTGTCAAGCCAGGATGTAACGTAAGGCATAAAATACCCTTTCGCTTTGCATAGCATTACACGTATTAGTAAAGAAAAACAGCCCTAAAATTAGTTAAAGGGGGCATATAATTTGTCTTTTCACTTCATTTGGATTCAGTCTATTTTTAAAAACCCCGCAATCTGGCAGATCGCTTTGGAACCCCAACGGCATGGAAAATGGCTGCGCCTATGAACACGGGCGGCCGCGTTCCTGAAACCCAGGCAATAGCATTGCAGGCACGTCAGGCCGTCCCCCCTGCCGGAATGCTAATATTGAACCCGAAACCCTCGGTGCGGGTCGTCCCGCAGGTGAAGCCTCTCGTGTGCGGCGCAAAAAAAATAAATTTTGAGGCGGGGAGGGAGAAAAAGAAAAAAAAACCCATCCGTCTCTCGCCAAGAGCCGCAGTCTTTTCCGACAGACTTTAAACACCGAGCCCAGACGACGGTGAGTGAGAGCAAACAGTCCGAACCCTGAGCCAGCGGGCCCGAGTCCCTTGGCTTCCAAGGGAACTTTCCACGGGGGTTTGTGTGTGATGTGGGCAGCGCGGCGGCCCGGACGGGGGGGACTCGGCACACTGGGGTGCTGGAGAGGACCCAGAACGCATGCGGCCAGCTGCCTCCGATTAACTCCTAATGCAAAGAGCCAGGCCGCCTTTGATCCACCCAGGTGGACGGCTCGGAAGATTACAGGAAAAAATAATTATTGTATCAAACAGACACATAAAACTTTAGTGGTATTGAGAGATTCTGTGTTTGGGAGGGCAGCTCTAGCGATGCAGAAGGGCCCGCGGGGTCAGCGGTCTGGAATTGATTCTTTCTGCAGCCTATTCATTATTCTGACTTTACCACTTTATGTTAACTTGATAACATTCATTTAGCCGATGCTTTTCTTCTAAGCAGCGGACACTATCTGGGCTACTTAGTTATTTAAACATTTATACAGCGGGGTAACTTCTACTGTGTCAATTCAGGATGCGTACATTTCTCAAGGGTGATCTAGCGGGAGGGGGGATTTGACCCTGGGTCATGCGAAGGTAGCGGCTCTCGCCGCTGGACTACCTGCTGCCCCGGCGGTGCGTGTGGGTCACCGGTTGTGCCAGCACGCACGGTTAACTAGGGTGGACCCAAGAGACGGCACTGCACCCGGGTGCTGCTCCGGCGGGCCGCCTTAGTGATGCAGCCTCCAGTTAAATGAGTTTTAGTTCATTAGCACAGGCCTGCTGTGGTCCCGGGATCCCACAGCGATTCTTGCAGGAGAAAAAGGGCCCGACTGCGGGGGGGGGGGCTGTTCTGGCAGCCGGAGCGCGTGTGAGCACCGGGGGTGGGACAGGAGCCAAACGCGGGGCCAGGAGGGGGTGGACATCAGGAGGCTCGATCCACACCCAGCAAGGGCACTAACTGAAGCAGAGCGTGTGTGACGTGATGCCGGGGTGAGGGCGTTACACGCCCGTGTCTCCTTCTCTTAACTTCTTGCCTCTCTCTGACGCGCTGGAAACGCGGCGATCCTCACGGCCGTCACTCGGCGACACGGCTC
This sequence comes from Arapaima gigas, assembly GCA_900497675.1. NCBI lineage: Eukaryota > Metazoa > Chordata > Actinopteri > Osteoglossiformes > Osteoglossidae > Arapaima > Arapaima gigas. Next base: position 246,991 of record UFQX01000133.1, read on the forward strand.
TCCCGTCAGGCAGCTGTCGCCGGAAATTAAAGCACGCGGTTTGCGTTAAAGCGCCGGGCCTCGTGGCCAAGCGCTTGCTCTGCCTCGTCGTGTTTGTCTTCAAGAGCTTCAAAGCCTGCCAAAATCGGCGCGAAACTTGTTCAGTTGATGTCCTGGAAAAGCTTTCGAATGCTGTAAAATCGTAAGAATGTTGTCCTCTTAAACAGGAGCTTATGTGCTGCTGCAGGTTTGTGGTATTTTGGGGGGAGGGAAACACACTGCAAGTCAGAGGAGCACAGAGGACTTTCGATTTTTCCTGCGAGCCGAATGTCACAGCGCATCGTATAACACAGGGAAATATTACACGTGACTGTATCTGTCTTTCTCTTTTTGTAAAAGACGGTTTGTGCTGAAATAATTTTGTGCGCCATTAAAATTTAGTGTAGCTTAAGACTGCCTTGTTTGGTCTGTCCTGTCCATTGAACGCTCAACACCCCTGATCAATAATTCGCCCGAAAGGACGGGCACAACTGTGTCTGCCGATTCGATAAGTCCGTGTTGTTCAAAGGAGCAGTTTGGTAACAACATAAAGCCAGAAGTGCATAAAGAAGGCAGCGCCTTCAGAGGTCCATTCGTTGCCGCCACTTCTGAAACCCCCCCCCCGTTTCGGCTAAAGGAAATACGGCTGCTCCATAGCTGCTCGGCAACGGAGTGGCACATAAATTACTGCTGTTGAGAAGAAAATGGCTCTCAGGACGGCGGGTTAGGAGACGAGGCTGAAGATCTCCGGGCTTTTAAGACGAGGCCCAGATGCCTCTCCGCAGAAAATAACACGATTTTGTGGGAGAACGGCGGAGCGACCAGGTGGGGCTTCCGGTTGACCGAGGTACATCGATGTATAAACAGGGCCGTGGATGAATAAGCAATGTGTTGATGTGATGCGGTAGCCGGAACGGATAGCCCGGGGGGGGGGGCAGTAGCCCCACACTCCTGCTGCCACCCCCTCCTTTCCGCTGTCAACAGGAGGGCACTTTGATCAGAGGAGTGTCTGAAGATTCGTTCCACATCTGTACAGGGAAAACGAGCTGTAATCTGCCAAGAAGCATTTTAATGATGGTTGGATTATAAAACGAAAAAGGGCTCCAGATGGCAGGCAGCAGCGCGGCTGTGGTTGGTTTTTTAACTGCTTTTTTATTGGAAAAATATGGGGTGAAAAATTGTGCAGGGCTTATTAGGCTTCCCGCCACGATGCTGCTCTGCCGGCCAAGCTGTTCGCTGTGGACTCCATCCAAACATGCTTCCATAAATTTTCAGGGCTGCCTTTAAATCTGCAAGATCCATGCTTGTTAAGTTTCTCTAACCACCACCCGCACCAGCCTGGACCAAAGAGAAGAAGAAGAGAAAAAGGGGGAAAAAAAACTTGTTTTGTTTTGGACTCGTTTGCTTTTTATAAAGGGTCTGATTGAAAACTATTGCTGCAGTTATACAAAGGAGGCAAGTGTGGGCTGGGGGGGGGTCACGTCCCTGCTTTTCACACTCATTACTGTCAGGGAAGGGGGGAAAAAAATCCCAGTGTTTAGCCCCCGAACGACTTAATTCCTGCATGATTTCATTAGCCTTTCACTCCTCCTGACGCAAAACGGGGGCAAGACTGATTAATCAGATGGGCCCGTTCTGCGTCCACGTTGCTCACGGGGTCAGCGACCAAAATAGAAGCATGAGGAGGGACTACTGCTGGGCTGGCGGCATCTCGGGGTCCGAGAGCCAAGCCGCTGAGCCGGAGAGGGGAGTGTCTGCAAGCGCACGGTCACGCTGAGCCAGAACTGCCAACCTTGGTGGACTTGGCTGCTGGTTGCAGTAGATCCTTCCCATCTGAACAGGGCTTGTACGTCTCATCTGCGTGTTGTGTGACATGCTGAGATTAGACCAGTGCTTTAGGTTGAGGTTAGTGAATGTGTGTGTGAGTGTGTGCAATGGACTGCTGTCCGATTTCGGGTGTGCTCTACCTCACTCCAATGTCAGGATCATCATGACAAGCAGCTATGGACTGACCGTGGATGGACGGAGCTCTAGTCAGCGCCTTGTTTTATCTGTACAATCATCTCAAAGCTCCAAATTTGTAGTCGTATTCAGAGTTGGTTGTATTGAAGGTCAAAGGTGACGTTATCGAGAGTATGCAGGATGCATACGCTTCTGCGTGCGGCAGTCTGCGCACCAGTTTCCACCTGGGTCTTTAAGGTGTTGACATACGTGTTCGGTTGGTGTCACGATAGTTGTGAAGTCCAAGACGATCTGCAGCTGTTATAGGTTTGCCGAGGCACAGTTTAGCAAGAAACAAAGCGCAAGTTGGGTATGGGCTCAAGACAGAGACAAACTGCAGCCGTCTAGACTTGTTCCATTCTGTCAGAGTAAACATTTGAATGTCTGTGCTTGCTGGCTCTCTTCACATGTGTAATACGGACCAGAACGTTGGGCAACACATATTGAATTATGCAATGTAAACTTCAGAACCGAAGCGGTTTATTCTTCATTCGTCCTTAACGTATTATGATTTGTACCTCCTGATGGTACCTACCTAGTCTTGCACCTCATGCGTTCTGGATGAACTCCAGGCTCCCGTGGCCCCGTGACAGGACAAGCATTTGTATTGCTTATGAGTATTATTATTGCTCGCCTTTACCCAACTGCTCTGGCTCATTTTTCATGACCACCTCCCCACTGTTAATACATTCATGTTCAGCGTATTCGGGGGCTCTACCGAATGTGACCAACATCTGCAACCGTGTATGAAAAAAGCGGCATCGTTGGCCACGGACTTGGCGGAGCATTTCGGACAACGTTCTGATTCACAGATGTGAAATTGTCCGGTTAACACAGACCTTCGCTTTGCATTTTCTAAATTATTGCTATTCTTATCCATCCTCTCCTGCTCTGCCAACCCCCCCCCCCAACACACACACACACACACACACCACTTCACCAATCTCTTGTCACAGACAGGTATGGCAGACAACACCTCAAATTACAGCTGTTTATTCTCATGTTTGTCTCGTTACGTGTCTGGGAGCCGTCGTCTCCCACCTCGAAAAAAGTCCCCACGCATCTGCCTGCCTTGCTCGCGTGTCGGGAGACTTGTATGATTACGACGGGAAATCTCAGAGGGCCCCCCCCCCCGGTCCCCAGATCCCCCGCCCTGCTCGGGAAGAGAAGAGGGCCACCACCACCGACAGCTTAATGGACTAATTTGTAACTGGGAGCTGGAGGTAAGAGTCGCGTCGGACGCATTAGAAATTGACAGACACCGGCAGCCCAGGGGCAGAACAAGAATCCAGGGCTGAAACTCTTTCTTCTTCCATTTGAATGTTGCCTCCCCTCCCCCACAGAGAGACACGAGTAATTCATGTAATTCAGTTGAGGTCCCAGCTGTGCCATATATTTGCTCCTACCTGCTGGCCACGGCGGTCTTTGCCTGTGTCTGTGTTGGTTGCAGCGAGAGGATCAGGGCTCCGAGGAGCGTTAAAAATGAATGGGGGCGAGTAATAGGAGAGACTTTTTGCATTCTCTCTATAAGTTATTCATGACGGCCGTGAGTGGTAGAAAAATACTTGTGAGTGCCCTTAATGTAGGGCCTGACAGCTCGCCGGGGCCCCACTCAGGCAAGTAGGTTTTTTTTTTGAGCAGAGGAGAATTAGCGGTAGATCCTCCAGCGGAAGTGGTCTCTCTGACTTTGAGTTCACCCGGGGGGGTGTGCATGGGGTGGAGTGAGCACACGAGCGAAAGGCAGAAGGTTATCCCGGAGCACAGCGCTGGCGGTCAGCTGTCTTCTCGGTGTCCTTTTAACATCACACCAAACCAGGTGAGATTCCACCCTGCTGGCCACCGCGGTGGCCGGCCTGCTCTGCGTCACCAGGTTCAACCCCGGCTTAGTGGAACGAACACTAAAGCCTGGTATATCCAGAAACCTGTTCCACCTACACATACGTATTTGCGTCTATTTATTTATCGTGTCACGTTCTTGTGACAAAGTGACTAACAATGTTTAGCAACATGCTGTGGTTCGGCCTGTCACAATGGAAACAGCAGACCCGATGCTCTTATTACTATTAATCCATCTGACACGCTGTTACAATACTTATTGATATACTCATTTGTACAGCAGGATCATTTTTGTTATATTGATACGGGGTACGCAGCTAGAGTACGGGTTTCACGGCAGGGGGTGGGGTTTGAAGCGCAGTCCTTTGAGTGCAAGGCAGGAGTTCTCACCGCCGTTCGGCCTTCTGCGTTCAGGGTGGGTGTTTCTCTGATACTGCAGTCAGTGCTTTGTGAAAAATTGTTCTTTTCATTCCTTGCATGCCAACAAAATGCCAGCAGACACAATCAATAATAAACAATATGCTGCGGCAGCGTTGCGTTCAGCACTGTAAAAGGTGCGTGCTATATGAGCGATGCAGTCAGAAAGCGCTGGAATTTTTGTTTTTCCTTCCCTTCTTCTTTTTGGGTGTCTTCAGAATTTGTCTGCAGATCTCTACACTTAGATGACTCATTCAATGACTCATGTTGACTTGTCAAGAATGGCAGGACAGTTCTATAACCAACCGCCCCCCCCTTTTCCATCCCCCTTAAGCCCACTGAAATCTCAATAAAGATAATGGGCAGAATAGGAGTCGCATATGCTTAACCGGTGACCTTTGGAGCGAGAGAGAGGAGGCGAGCGAGAGAGGGAACACTCTTGTGTACGCTGATCAAAAAATTAATAAAGGGCAACATGTAACATGACAGGTTCATCTTCATTAATTGCTCTTCCTGAGTCTCTGTGCATCTGTCAGGGGGCTCATTCACGCAACCCAGTGGTCTCCCTCCCCCACTCCGCAGACACTCCCTCGTACGCTAATTGACTCAACACGAATAAGATCCACTGCGAACCTGTCAAAGGGATGGTTTGGGGATGTGGACATTTGTGCCGCTTTAATCTGGGCCCGAGACCGGCAGGGAACCTGATTTGGTGCTCGAGAGCTCGAGTCCCAACGTGCAGCCGCCATTTTGCGGCGGCCCAGAGATGATGCATGGCGGCCGGTCCACAGCTGACGGGAATCGTGATGGAATTGTTCGTCACGGGATCTGGGTAGAAACCGTGATGTGAAGCGGTGCCTATGAATCCTCATAAGCAGCAGGTTACTAGAAAAATAATACCGCTGTCTAATCTTGAAGACTTCTTTGGCTTTTTTTTCCCCCTCTTCTGCCTCTGCGCTACATTTTGGCTTCAGCGCGTCTTTCAAGAATGACACGCTTCAGCTGTATCGCCGCATTGTCCCGTACACTGTAATTGTAAGTCGATAATTTAAAGTTTCAGCAGGTACATTCACTGGAGTTAATTTCCGCCGTGGTTATGTTTAATGTTAATAAGTAATGATTATAGATGCATAATTAATGCAACATGGACAAATTTGCTGCCATTTACATTTTTTAGCAGGATTTTACTAAGCAGAATGGAAAGAGTCCCCAGTGAAAGTTATAGAAGAGCAGGATGGTTAGCAGGTCACATTCCACTTATAACTCAATAAAGTGGCGAGATGCATGAATACATACCGTCGGAGCCTCTGTTTCCTATTTCCTGATTTCGGAAAAGCAATCAGCACACAACGTGGCGCAAGGATGCAGACTTTAAAAGGCCAAGGAACAGATAGCGCACCCATCAGCGTCATAAATATAAGTACATTTGTAAGCATGTGGTGGCTTCAACTCACACGGCTAGAAAAGTGAGACGGTCTCTGTAAGTCGGCCTTCTTTTTCGACTCGCCTGTCTGTGGTGCATCGTTTTTTTGTGTTGTATGGTTATTTTGCTTCCTGTAAATGTTACCCATCGTGCTGAAAGTCGGTGCCCTCGTTGCCTTCAGGCCCATTGCGGATGCCCCACGTTAATGGCGAGACCATATACCGTCTTCCAATAAACGTCCAGCCGGGACTTTCTCAGATAGTGTTGACCTCGTATCCCCACCGTAATGGAAATCGTAAAAGATGCAGTTCACCTAACTTTGAGACCAGCTTGAGTCTCACCCCGGTGACCCAGGTTTTATTCCGTCTGCATGGGGGGAGAGCAAAACTCATGGTTTTAATGTTGCGTGAAAGGAGCCAGCTATTATGGGGGAGAGAAGAATCGCTTGTTTGCGGAAACTGGTTGGCCCATACAGCTTCTGCCATCTGTGGAAAGGAGGCGTGGGCCAACATGTTGGTTTGGTTTTTGTACATTTTAAGAGAGCTACCCTTGCCCCAACCATTGTATCAGTCCCAGAATTCTCTCTGGAGCTCCGCTGAGCTCTGAGATCTTACTCTGAGAGTAAGACCTACTTCAACGCACTCGGTTTTACATTGAAGTTCCACAACGTGATTATGTCTCATTTGGAACGTGCTACGTAGACCCCACCTATCGGTTGGAGCTTCCAGGGCACTGTCGTGGAACAGCCAGCCATTTATCAACCCCCCCCCCCAAAAGGAGGTGTCTGGGGAGGAAGATCAAAGTGATAGTCGTCCTGCAGTCTGTCAAAGCATGAGGCTCTAGTTGACGCATCTGACAAACGGTCCCAGCCGGGCTCCTCGTCTCTTTGTGGTTGCACACAAAGGAACGCTCATGAAATAATTTGGATTTCAGCTCTTTGATCCTGGCTTTCCTAAAGCAATTTACCTTTAGAAAATAAATAATAGGTAATAGATATTTTCATTCAACCATAGCATTATAATGTCCTCCATTATATTGCTTGTCTATAATGGAGTCTACAAACGTGATTAAAATGATATGGACCTAAATATTATGATATTTTCTGGCCTGGCAATGGGTTTTGAAGGAATTATGAGACGCACATTATTCTTTAAATTGCATCACCTATGAACAGTCCTACAAAAATTTGTACAAATTCTTATGGATTTCTAGTGACCAGGAATTTTTATTCACTCAGACCAAGTCATTTTTATCTGTTCAGCTGTGTGTGTGTGTTTGTGTTTGTGTGTGTGCGCGTGTGTGTGTGTGTTTTTCGAGATTTCAGTTATGTCCCGGTCTGCTGCACAGTCTCTAGTGGGCTGCAGGCCCGGAGGAGGAGGCGGAGGGGTGTGTTGGCCGTGGGGGAGGGACGAGTTCGCCATGACTGATGTGGCAGGGGGTGCAGTGGGGGTAGGCAGCCTGGTTTAACAAGCGCTAGATTGTTAGTGACAGCCAGATACTTCAACACTTAGAGTAGAAGGTTTGATTTAATCACAGACCTGTCATTTGTTATTTGTCTGCCTCCCTCCACCGTGGTTGTGGCTGATCAACTGCCTACTCCCCGGAGTGCCCCCCCGTGGAATGTCTAAATCCTCGGTACAAATTGCAGCACCACGCCGCCTCCTCGCAGACATTAAGGGGGTGGGGAAGGAGAGGAGGAGAAGATCTGGGTAGATGGGATGAAGCGAGAAGAGGAGGGGCACGGCTCAATTGCCCGAGGGCCACTAAAGATCATTAATAGCGCTGTCAGCGGGCTCGCCAGTTGGTTAGCTTCACATAAATAAAGAATGAATTCCCCCTTCGACTTCATTAATAATGTCTGCTATAGCTGTTTTGTTGCATACTACCTTAAAGGAGGTGCGGGGCGGATTGTAGGGCGAGGTGGGAGGGGTACGAGTTTGCGCTCCTTGGTAATACGGTAAGACAGCCTTTCAAATTAGCGATGAAAGTCTGATACCGCAGCACAGAGTCAGTTACTCAGAGACCAGGAGGGTGGCATGGCATCACAGAGGGTGGGGGGCAGTGAACGCCACTAAGTTTAGTTAAAAAATAAATGAGTCCCAGACTCCACAAGTGCGGAGCAGTGCTGCACTTGGATTCAGCCAGAGATCTGGTCCGGTCTGCTCTCCCACGAGGTCCGAAGCAGGCGAGTGGAACCATCTCATCCCTTCTCCACCTCCTTCGGGACTTTGACAGCACTGGGGAAGTGGGGGGGGGGTCAGGGTAGGGTCGCTCTTCTGCAGGTAGAAGCATTGCCTTTTAAGTAGGCTGAAGGACATGTTTATTTAATGAAGGGCAGAGTGTGCTGTTCTGCTCATAATTCGTGATGCTCTTGGTTAACCTTCAGTCCTCTCCTTCACCATGCCCGTGGCTACAGAACCCTGAAATGCCAAAAGGAGCCAGCTTCTAATTTGCACAAGGGGTTTTCATTTCTGGCTCCCACCCCTCCTTTCTCCTCTGGCCGTTGGTGACACAGGGTCCCCTAGACAAAGGCGCCTCCTGCTCTGTTGTGCCTTCAGCAAGCGCTGGGTGTTTCAGACATGAAGTGAAGCGGCAGAAGATCAGGGGGCTGTGAGGCAAGACTGGTGCCTGAAGAGGCTTACAGGGTATGATGTATGATCTTCTCCTGCTCCCCCTGTTTCCCTGTTCCCGATTTGGGACCTTTAAACTATGATCGATTGGGATTAGGGCTGCGGCGCAAATGAAACGCAGGCACCTGTTAAATGCGAAACACATTGAGAATCCTCTCGCGGCGCTGCATCATTCAGACAGCGGCTTTTTCACCAGGCCAAGAGCCTAGCAGCACCCGTGCAGCGGCGCGACCCCACAAGACCTCGTTCCCAGTGAGGTCCACCTGCCACATGGCTCTGCGACCCATAAATCTTTGCCAGGCCTGCGGATGGCAGACTAAGTCCACCAGCACTTGCTCCCAGGCCCCAGCGCAGCATCCTGGTTACGGTCGCAAGGGCCAGAACATAGCATTGAACAGTGCACCAAAACATCTCCAGTGTCAAAGCGTGACCAAGAATTACACCACCCCACTGTACTCCAATCAGTCACAGCCCTGGCCCGCGTCCCGCCCTCGTCCCGCTCGGTCTCCGCCCTCCTCAAATATTTATAATGTCTCTTTATGGGGTCCAGATTGCAGCCACATATTTGCTGCCATTTCCTTTTATCTCCTGCCAAAGAAACATTCCCGTATATAATCCTCAGGTCCGAGGAGGAAAGTTCCTGACGTTCACACACGCACACTCGACATGTACGCATTCTGTACTTTCTCTTTTGACCTAAATTTGACTTCATTGTGAAACAGTACAGATGTTCCTCTAGTAAATATTTTCACATGACTGAGATCGGCTTTGAGTCTCACAAAACGCAGAACACATGATCCCGAGCCCTATGCCTACCTCGGAATGAGCTTCGGAGAAGAAAGGCCTTCCACAATAACCTCGAGCCTTCACATTGTTCCACTCATCCTGTATAACCCGTGATGCCTTTAAAGATGCCAGAGTAGGGAACATTTCTGTTTACAGCAACAGCTCTTGAAGGACGTAGGAAGATCCGAGACACGTGCAGTTCGCTTCGAAAGTTCCTGTCGATAAAGTAGCTGTTTCAATTGCATCCAGGAGGAGGCCCAGAGATGTGTAACGGTGTGGTTGAAATGCACTTAGAAGATCCTGAGATGTGTAATGTTGCCCGCGTTTCCCTCAGACCACTAATTAATATTCATCAGGTGTTAAGCAGATGGTGAAGGACGTGGTGACGTGTGTCGTCGTCGTCTTTCCGGTCCTCCGACGGCGAGTTCCTGTAACCGCTATTATATGACGTGCTTCTGGGTGGTGGATGGTCCCCAGCACGGGTATGAGTGACCGCGGTAGATTTCCGGCCTGTCAGATCATTGGGGGTGGAGGGGGGAGGGGCTAATATCGACATCCTCCGTCAGACTCGATGTACAAATCTGACATGGAAATAACACTCATCTGCAGAATGCACCGGCGTGGAAAAAAAAAAGGCTTTTTCCCAGAGGAACAGCGGCATCGCTTTCAAAGAGCCAGGCGCCGGTGACAGGCAAAGCCCAAATCATCATTGATGTTATTTATTTCAAATGCTTCCCGCTTGACAGGCGACATCTTGTTCCGCGCGGGTCCCAGGGGTGCCCCCCCCTCCTCCACCGCTTGGCGCTCCCCGATTCTATCACAAGCAGACAGGCGCTCGCATGGCGACGCCGCAGGAGCAGCCGGACTCGGCGCAGACGCACCGGGAGGTGTGTTGCGGTCCTATGTTTAGAAAGCTGTCAGCGCTCTGTTGATGTTTATGTGCGGCAGAGATCAATCCGGAAAGGTGCCTGATTCATCAGCAACCACGCAGATATTACAACAGCACACTTAAGGTTACAGGTGAAGATGTTTACCTGTTGTTTTGCAGGCAGCGTAACCACAGCGCAAGTCATTCTCCAATTAAAAGCACCAGCAAATTGTTATTTTGCTTCTCAGAATCCAAACCAGCTCATACAGGGGGATGTTTTACTGGGGCAGCACAGGTAAGGTATGGTACTTCTGTAGGTGGCACAGTGGTTCATGCCATTGCTGCTGGACTCAAAGGAACTGAGGTCACATCCCACCTCCTGCTGTAATACCCCAGAGCGAGGGGCTGATGCTGAAGAAATACTGTGTAAAGGGGTAAATTATTGTAAGTAGCTTAGCGTTTGGAGAAAAGCATCAGCTGAATTTGATAAATGTTGATGAATTCTTTCGCAGTCGCTGTTTTCCCCTGCGGGGACGGCCAAAGTCCACCTGCTCCCAGCATTCACTGTAGGCAAGAGTGAGTGTGAATTTGCTGCAAACTGCCTTTGTTTAGTCATTCGTTGACCCACCTGTGTCGGTGTTGTCCTTGGCCATTACCACACACTCCCCGGCAGCAGGCTGCACGTGAACCAGCCTCCCATGTGTGTGTCTGGTTCTGATGGAGCCCATTTATCAGAGAGCACGCTGCAGCACCCCCCCCCCCCCCCCCCCCCCCCCCCCCCCCCCCCCCCTTTTGGGGGGGGGGGGGGGGTAAAAACAGGCTGTTTTCATGTNCCCCCCCCCCCCCCCCCGCGCCCGCCCGCCTGCTCTACCTTTGAAGGGGGGCTCCAACCGTCTGTGGGTGCCTGGGATTTCTGCATTTCCACCATCGCCTCATTATTAATAAAGCGGGCCCGCCTAAATGTTCCCAGCCGTCCTCTTCTGCAGGACCGAAGGTGTTTGGAACGCAAAGGAGCAGCGTTCGACGTCCATCCGGGCCTCTTGGGCCGCGCCGTTTCCCGTGCGGTTCTGGGGGAACAAGGTGCGAGTAACCCCACACATTGTCTCGGGTTTGACCTCCGCAGCAGAGTGCCTCAGGGCCGGGAGGTGCGGGCCCTGCAGCGAGATCCTTTCCTCCCTACTTCTCACACCGAGAGTAACAAGCTCACTGGTCCCCTGCTGCGAAGCTCTTTATTTAGTCAGCTGCAGACGTGTCTCCCCAGCTTGGCCCTGCATGATTTAGCGGCGCCTCGTGCCGGGAGTGAAAACTTGGCGCTCCCCGTCTCCCTCCTGCAGGTCATGCACGGAGCGTCGGGACACACAGCTGGGATCTCCCTTTAAAACAGAAAGAGGAGCTGTGTTTGTGTTCCTGAAGGATGTAAATCAGCAGCGGTACAGAGCAGCTCCCTTGGTGTGAGTTCCTCCTGGGCCTCTGAATCCGCCAGAAAAACAAATCCGAAGTGGAAATTCATATGGAGGAGCAGGCCGATTGAAAATGTCTGTCCCTCTTTTAATCGCAAGGGTGTCCCAGTTCCAGAGCAATTCTTCGTGCTCTTAGTTTTCCACGACAGTCTTCGTTCTACAGCCTTGGTTTGTCCAACTTGTGTTTTTATTCAAGGGACCCCATCTGCTCGCTACATACACCTTTACCTTGTGTTACAGACATCGAAGTTACGGGTTTTTGCTGAGGAGCAGATGTATGACTGCAATGAGATGGGTTTAAACCATAAAATGCTTCCTTGAAAAACTCAGCTCCTCCAGTTTAGAAAAGAGTCAACATTCAAACCTGTAGTAACGCTGCTGATGGCCATAAGTCCAGACTGGCGTTAACTAGCAGCTGGTAGGTTATTTTAGTTACTTAGTTTAGTTAGTTTAGTCGCTTCCATTTAATCTTGGGTTTGATTCCCCTCAGTCTACATTGTCTGAGCACCTGCACTTTCATTAGAGACCAGGTGTTTTTTAAGGTGGGAATGTTTTTGCATATTGGTGAATCTGAAATGCAGGGTGTGGGGGGGGTCTCAGTTTACACCTGTGAAATGCATACGTGTTTGATTGAAACCCAACCTCAGGCTCGTGTACATCCAGCGGTGAGGAGATGATATAGAAACGTGGACGATGGCTCGGAGGACGCCAGCAGCTGTAGGCTCAGGACATCAAGCTGAACCATCAGAAAGATCTCCTCAGGGCCCTGAAACCTGTCCCTGTTTAAAATCCTATTTGGTACTCCTTCCCCGTGCCCCCGGAAAAAAAAATCCACTTCCTGCAGGGTATGGAGGTCAACTATGTCCTGGGAGAAATGAGGGGAAGGACCCAAATTGGTACCATAATATTGCCAGACACAACTTGTTTGAAAAGTGGCTTTCGAATTATTAGCTTAAGGAAGCAGACCTGAGATTTATTAATAACCCCCAGTGCCTTAAAAATAGCCTTAGTCACTTCCATATGTGACCCAGGAGGGAGGGGGCTGACAGGACCCTTCAAGGTCAATTAGACTCCTCACCCAGTTTAACTGGCCCGCCCTTGTGGGAGACCGGGGAGGGCGCTGTGGGGGGGATCAGACGGTTGAGATCGCATATGCACTCGTCTGAAGGCCGCAGTTCTTCCGTCTGCAGGCCAGTCCTCATAACAGAGGGTTTACTGTTTAAGAGGAAATAACTTAGCCACCAATTAAAGGTTTAAGACATTAAATAAAACCTCTGCTGTTGTTTTTAAGACGTCCTAGTTAACGCTTTTTTGTCTTTATGATAGGGCTTCAGTCGGCCACCGTTTTCTGCTTTCTATTAGATGGGGTTAGGTGGCCTTGAGGGGGTTTTTAAGACGTTTCCCCCTTTTACTTCGTACCTGATTGCTGAGTAAATAAGGTTTTTTTTTTTTTTTTGCTTAAACCACGTGCTGTCAAGGAAGGAAAGTTGCATTTAATCAGGGCCTTTAATGGCAAACAGCACTCCACCCTCCCCAAAGCACATACACATGCGCGTGCACGCACACACACCCTGTACAAACAGCAGAATTCTTGTATGTCCACTGTCATATCGGGTTACAGTTAGTACACCACTATTTTGGTTGTACGCCATTATTAGGGATGTTATACCAAATACATAGATGAGAAGCACCGCCTGACTGAAGGGAGGGGACCTGTGTGTGATGTAATATTTATTCTTTATAACCCGCAGCGATGTTTCAGGAGCACCGTCTCGTTGCGTGAATGTTTCTCAGAGCCCACGGAGCTGTCATTCATTTGTGACACTCGTGTAAAAACAAATTACTTGTGAAGTCTGAAGGTTCTTTTGGTGCTGTTTACATCATCAATTCACCCCCATTATAAACCAGCATTTGCCCATTTTTTGGAGCTCACTTGTTTTCAGGAGCTGGATTCTTTTGAGTGTTCTTCAGAAGGGTACTACAGCAGAGACCCATGGACTTGAATCTGCCTCCTTCCGGTTACTATACGTCTAGCTCCTTAACCATTCGTTTGTCTTCTTGAGAGGGCTTTGCTGAATTCTTTCTCACGTATCACTGTTTTTCCGTCTGAAGTCGGATGTCTTGGGCTGTTGTCTCCTCCAGGACGTATAACCCATCTCTAATGCATCGCAGCATCCTGGCATTTGGGGCTTCATTCAGCTGCATTATTGCATTTGTACAGTCTAGGAAGCGTGCTCTGAGACAAAGCAGTCTCACCATGCCCCCCACCACCTCATGTAGCAGTCACATTCAAACATCACAGCGACTGACTGAGGACTGAGTCAACAATCACATGTGTCCTGGCTATTTTTAAAGCCCTTTCTGGGATAATGCAAATTCTTATGTGAGTAAAATGTAAGCACTGAAACTGACAGATGAGGAGACCTCTTGAGAGTGACAGTGTAGAATACGGGAGGGGAAGGGGTCTCCTGGGACCTGTCCCGGTAATTAGCAAAGAAGCCCCTCCGCCCTCCCTGTGCAACCCTCTCGCAGGCCCCGCCCCCCCGGCCGCCACGGGGCATGGTGTGAGGTGGGGCACAGCAACCCCCTCGAGAGATGTCTCAGGCCCCAGAGGTCTGGCCCGGGGGGGGTGGGGTAGGGTAAAAGTCACGGTCAGGCTTCTGGCCAGATGGATACCCCCCAATGATAAAAAGAGGCTTTTTTGGCATCCTTTTCCAGAGTGGCCTGACTAAAGGGTCTAATCCATATTAGCTGCACAAAGGCACAGCAGATTAAGAGACATCTTTGTTAAAATGAATTCAGCTTGTGGTCAGTGAAAGGGCTCAGACAGAAAAGAAGTTTGTTAGATGAGTAGGGTGGAGCAGAAGGTTTTTTTGGGTTTAAAAAAAAAACACTTTTTTTAGTCCTGTGGCTTTCGGCTGTTTAAAGATGCCTCTGCCTCTCCATTCACGTATGTGAGTGTAGATCTATCCCCTGGTATGCGCCCTCCCTTCCCTCTTCGTGTCCTCCTTTTATGCAAAAAATTCTGTTTAAATTCAGAGCTCCCCACATAACATTTTTTAGCCCAACCACGTACCCAGTCTTGTCCTGAAATAAAAGAATTTTCATGCAAAAATATTCTACAACGACAGTTTTTAGGTGAAAATTATTTATGTTAGTGTTTTCCAGGTGAACTGTGTATAAAAACTCCCCGTCTGTATTGCATTGTTATTTTAAAACACATGATGTGCTCATGTTTTTCCTGTTGGGCACCCATAGTGTCTGGTGTTTAGTAAAGTCCAACTGTGTTTACGCTCATACTGTGCCGTATATAACGTTGCCTACGATCCATAAATCCACCATAAGGTCCGAACGGCGAGCAGAGAAACGTCGAGTAACCTGCTGAGCGAGAGTGAGGGGGATCTGCTGTGGCTTTGTGTCTGGATGTAATTGCTAAATTTCCATTGCTGTACAAGGAAAGCTGAAAGAGTAAGCGTGAATCATTAGTTGCATCGGCAGTGTTTGGTTTTCCTGGTGGAGGGGGGTTGAAACCGATTATAGTTTTTCCCATTTGAAATATCCGGAAACAGGCCTCCTATTTCCCTTTTCAAGCCTGGATTTCGGGGACAGATTAAGAACGTAAACCTACGTGTACGTGTTTGTATTAAAGTCCCGTGATCCCCTGCCGCTGCCCAAGCCTAGTAGCCATTCTGTCGCCATCTGTCTGTTTGCTATGAACGACAAACCGTTTCCCCTTGATCGCCTTCTTATTTCTTAACACAAAAATCGTTCATTTATTCAGCCTACTTTTGTTTTCCCAGAGAGTGGGAATCCACATGTGTTCTGCATTGTTGTGCAATACAAGTCTGTCTCCCCCACTGCGTGCCAACAGTCGCCTTGTTCCCTCAGTTTGTGCCCACTCTTGCAGTGCATGCTGGGACAAGACATTTTGTTGTCAATACAAAAAAAGTGAAAATGGTAGAAATGACATGCTGCCAGGATTCTTTCTTTGATGCCTTTTGTTGCTGATTTCATATTATTACTCCAACTAAAATGCAATAAGAAACCTGAAAAACAGAACCCTGTAGTTGCATATAGTCCTTTGGCAAACAAAAAGTTGAATATGGAAGGGGGGATTCACGCTGCTGGCATTGCTCTGTGTCTCCTGATTAGACTGGGTAGAAGTTAACAAGCATGGCGTAAAAGACCAGGAGTGCTGCGAGGAGAACGTGGGCTGGGGATTCGATGGAGTCGGATCTTATATGTTATTGGTTCCATCCTCTGGTTTATTCATCGCGAAAGACTGTGCCGCTCACCTGAATTCAATTACCTTCTTTTAGTTTGTTTACCTTGCGTCTGTGCGGCAGATTGCCGTTCCGAGTCGACTCCACCAAGTTTAGCAACAGTTCACAGAGGATAACTGTGTAATCAGCTGGCCTGTAATCTGTAATTCAATTTGAGATTTGCTGTCGTAAATTTAATTTATTGATTGTAATGTGATATTCCTAACTCAATCCATCTCATTTGCTCGCTGTTGATTTGTTTCTCGCTGGGGATTTTCTTAGTCTGTTTTTTTTTGTTTTTTTTCCAGGGCCAGTTTCCTGTCTTTGCATCTGAAACGCTTTAACTTGATAACGTGTTTTCGGGCTCCGCCACTTTTTGACGGGATTGAAAATGAGGAGTTGGGATATGCGAACGTGCACTGTTTGGATAACAATTGAAGGGAACAAAAGAATCATAATTTGACATTAGTCATTTACGCCAATCAATATATTGCCTAATAACATTCTGCAGACACAAAGGGAAGCAGACGTTCGGCGGTACTGACAGGATGTCAACTAATCACCGGATAGTTTATGAGTAAATACATACATTTGTTAAAAACTCATGGAGGAGGACAGTTTAGTGCAGCGGCAGCACAGCACGTGAAAAAAACGTCTGACTAGGTCAGACGATGGTGTGTTTTGCATATCCTGCGTAATTTGCAAAATATATTAAATGGAAAGGGGTGTTGTGGGTAAAATGAGTGGCCTTCGTGAAGGGGTTCGACTCATCATGAGTTTCCCTAGCAGAATGAATGTTTTCAAGCACGAGGGGGTGTCCTTGCTAGAATGAAGTGCTCCCTCTGCATGTCATGTCCACAGGGAGAAAAGTCCTCGAGTGTGAAGAAGTCCAAAGAATGATGGCTGTCAGCTTGGTGGTAGTCGGCACTGTGCGGTTGCTGTGTCTTGAGCTACTTGTTTGTTGCCCGTGTACATTCCAGAGGAAAATCTGTCGAGCACTTTCCAGAGTCCAGGTTCTGGTCCCTCGGTTAAATTTGACTCCAGAACTTCAAGCTCTGGTTGCAACACAATGAAAATACTGTACGCTGTTGTAACTGGACAGAGTTGTCAGCCAATTGATCAAATATTTATGGTCAAATAGGAAAAAGCCTTGCATATTTCGGTGTTCAAAGCTGAACGAAAGGAAGATTAAGAGATTTGTGGGAGCCCTCAGCCTTCACTTCAGGTCAAACCAAGGGGCGTCCTAAAGAAGACAAAGATCGCTGCAGTACTACGGCTTAGGCGGCCATTTGCTTTCGTCGGTTTCTTCCCCTCCTCTTTGTGCTGGAGCTCTCCTTTCTGCTCTTCCCTCAAGGGGTCTTATTATATACTTCTGGACACCAGAGGAGTCAGCATGCTGCCCAGGGGGGTAGCCAGAAACCCCCTCTAGGCTCCTTTAAATCTGTCACAGCATCTGGCGTGCCCACCGTAGCGGGTCCTTTGACGTGTGGGGCTAAAGAGCTGCCCTGGATCATTCATGGATTTGCATATCTGACACTGGGATGGCTGGCTGGCTGGCAGGCAGACGGGAACTCCTGTGCATATCTAGCTATTTAGGGTGAAATCCTGCAACATATGGTGACCGTGGTGTGCAAGAGAGCACGTGGACATAGACACAATCAGGCTGGCAAGCATGTGTAGCCCCCCCCCCCCCCCCCCCCCCCCCCCCCCCCCCCCCCC
>UFQX01000133.1:278429-376526 GCA_900497675.1 Arapaima gigas
TTGGTTTTTTTTTGTTTTTTTTTTTTTTTTTTTTTTTTTTTTTTTTTTTTTTTTTTTTTTTTTTTTGTCCTGCTTTTTTAATTATAGGGGAATTAGCTTCCTGTTTAATATTTCTATTATTTAAAGCAAGGCAAAGTAAATTTTATTGGAAGTAGATTTATTAGAAAATGTATATTTTGTTATTACTCTAGGCTTCCAGAGGAAGATAAAGGTAGGTCGTAATGGATACAAAATAAACAACAGTCTCACTTGAGTCATTTCAGGTTTTTCAGACTTCTTTTTCACATCGTCAAAAAATTAAGCCTTCTCGTATTTCCTTTTAAGTCCATCCGGCTGCAGTGTATTAAGTCCTCTTTTAATCTTGCCGTGTTTGTTTTCCCCTTAGTAAGCAGATTTCAGGAGGAGGTTTAATTAGGCACGTTTATTCTGGATGTAATGCATCGGATGACGTGCGAGCAGCCCAGGGAGCGGAGACGGGAACGGGCACAACGCTCGGAACATACGGCACGCCCGGCGGAAAGTAAGCCCCTTCGTTAGCGCGGAGCCCGCGAGCCGCCGCTCACATTAGGGTAATTAACACCGCCACAGATTGCGGAACAGCTGTGCAATTTAGCACGGCGGCAGCATCGGCGAGCTGAGAGCAGCTCTGCAAACAGCAAGGCGCGTCGATGCCACCTTCTCCTGGCGCCTCGAACGCTCAAGTGAAGCTCGCAGCAGAGCTCACGGCAGGGGACACCTCCTTACAATTCGGAGAAGTGCACCGCAAACTTTTCAAAACCGATTGACTCGTATTTCTTGACAGAGGTGAGCTGTCACATGGGGACAGCGCACTTTCGGAGCAATAAACACTGCGTCATAAAGTACTGGCTCAGCGTAAGTTCAGCAGGACGGACAGCTTGCGAAGGTGTATTGCGGCCCTGTAACCACATCGCTTCCTGCGTTGTCCCAGTTTGAAGGGCGTTGAAAATGTACGCTGAAAGTATGTTTTTGGTTCCTTTGTTTTCCCCCCTGCTGATCCCAGACATCTGTTTTTCAGTTTTGCTGAGGAGGGAAGAAAACGTATGTGAAATTGTATTAAAGAGAATTTGAGGTTGTAGGTGTGGCTGTTGTGAAGGTAAGACAGTTTGAACCAGCAGAAGCTGGTTGATGTGTGAGTGCTCTGGTTCACAGCAATGGACTGTTTTGTGAGCAACTCAAACATAGCTTCAGCTTTATGCCTTCTGACCTCTCCACACTCCTGTTCATCACTGCCTCTGCAAAAGGAATAATATGATTCAGGTGGGAGCCCTTGGACCCAAAAGGCTCACTGGGGCCGCTGACGTGTTGCAGCAGACAGTGGCGAGGGAGGACATATAAGGGCCAGTTTTTAGGGGTCACACATGAATCACACTGGGTTCTTCCTTTTAAAGATGTGTAATACATAAATACAACAGGGATTAGTGTTGTGGTGGGGTGGGCTGTGGGCCCCGTTTTTGCTTTGACCTTCCGAGCTCCCCCTGTGCTCGCACCGAAGTGGCAGAGAAAATGAAACCCGGGCCGCATGTCACTGTTTGTTATGAGGTGGTCTGCAGAGCTGTCGCATTCCCGCTTCGCTCTGTGGATCGAGTGTGGAATGGCAGCGTCCCAAGTTTTTTTTTTTTTTTTTTGGGTCCCCCCTTTCCTCCTCCCCCTCAATCCTATATAATTCAAACCCTTTTCATCTTGCTTTTCTTGGCAGGCAGCATAGTCCCCCCACAACCAAATTATATGTGAGAAATAATTAAAGAGGCCTGGTTTCGTTTTGTTTCTTTTTGATTATATTTAATGTGTACCATGTCGGTTTCCGCCTTTTCTCCCCTTGTTTTTTATCCCTACTGATCCCAAACATCTGGTTTTTAGTTTTTCTGTGGAAGAACGGTAAAAGCGCAGTGGAAAAATATCCCTACGTTTGAAAGAGGATATTAAGTTCGTGGTGTGTTTCCTTGTGGATCATAACATCTTTATTGTGATCCATATAAAATTTCCATTTATGTGTCTTTCTGCCTTTGACGTTTATCCAAAGTGTTGAATAACTGATAAAATTCATATTGTTTTTAAATGTGAATCCCAGTAGTTGACTTGAATCTACATTTTGGCTCAGTGGAATGAGTGGCTCAAATATGAAGAAATGTGTATTTGTGGTGTGTACAGAGTTTTTGACACCCTGTCCTGTATTGCAGGTAAACAACTAGGCCAGCAATGTAGGGGCATTGCTCACCAGGCCTGAACAGTTCCCTGGGTGGTCATGACTACCAAGTGTAGAGAGCGGCGTCTGTGATGACGCATCTGGGTGTGAGTGGAGTCACATCCTGTCTCGGGTTGGGCTTAAACTTGTTAAATTTCAGCTAAGTGTCCTGAATTTGACATGACATTTTCTATTAGCCCCTGTGCTAGCCCTCCAGAATGAGCTAGGATACCAGCTAGATAGAATAGCAATGTGAGGGGAAAAAAAGCTATTTTTAGTAATGTGAAGGGACTGCAGTCGTGATTTTTGCTGGGGTGAACATCTCCTGGCCTTCCCTGGTGGCCTTATGTGTTTATCTGTTGCTGTAACAAAAAATGTTGATCTGCTCAGTGCTGCAGGGGGCGAATGGCCCCTGAGAGATGGGGAGTATAATTGGGACAGACTTGCTCCTTGCTGCGAGCCAGAATCAAATAGCCGCCCCCCACCAACAGTGCTCTCGGTCACGGCCGGTCAGGCTGCCTGTGCCCTTTCATTATCTGCAGCGCTGCGTTAGCAAACGGGAGTTGTCAGTTGCACTTACTGCTGTCCACTGTTGATCAGATGAGACTGTCTTTCTGTTGTTCCCCCTGTCTTTCCTGTCTTTAATGCTACATCTCTTTTCATGTTTGCGAAATTGTATTGCGGGTTTGGGTTTTGGCTGGGGTGTTTGTGCAGCTGAGGTTGGTTGAACATCTTGCAGTTCAGTAGCTGCTCAGGGGTGGAATGGGTTGGAAGTAATTGCAGCAGAAGATCAAGTCCTTGGAGGAACACCGGGTGGAATGTGTGAAAGGGAGTCTGGCGGCCCGGGGGGGGCAGGGAGCGCCCAGGAGATCACCGCAGCCTGAGCAAGCGCACATCTGTTCTGCCTGTCTAATTGTATCGATTTGTAGAGGGAGCATGCTCTGCTGAAAATAAACCCCCTTCACTCTCCACCCCTGCTGGTGCTCCATGTTTCCTGCTGAAACCCCTGCCAGACTCCTGCCAGTCACAACTTGGAGGTAAGGGGCAGGGAGAGGCGCATCATAGTGGCAGGGGCCCCTACTAAAATGCAGTCAGGCTGTTGTTACATGGAGGGTAGATGGAGCCATGTGCATGGCTCCCATGCTGCGTTTGCTTGACCAAGTCAGAAACATGGAGGGGTTAGCTGTCTGCGTTCTATGTTTGCATTTATTTATTTATTTATCTATCTGAGACACACACATACAGTGACTCACAATGTTAAGTTACTTATTACACTTTACCCATTTGTACAACTGAGCAATTTTTTTCCCTACTCAATCACCTCAACTACCTTGCTTAACGGTGCTATATAGCAGGAGTGGGGTTAGAACTCGATTCCTTGGAGAGCAAGACTGCAGCTAAAACACTCGAGGCCTGCAGCTCCCTGGTATCTCTTGCTCTTCAATCTACCCCACCTGTGAGAAGTGACAAGGTGAGGGACCAAGACTCTTTTCTAGAAGACGCTCTCTTACACATCACACCTTCAGTAGTCCTGTGTGATGGCCTAAATCCATGTGTGATCATCTCCATTTTATTCTTTAACATTTAACGCAATTGTTGTCACAATGACAAGTCACTGAAAGACAAACCTTAGCAAGTGGAAACATGCTTTGTCATGGCGGTCAGCAACGATGACTCAAGAACTAATCTAGATGGAGGAGGCAACTCTTTGAGCAGACAACAATGCCAGCTCAATGGAAGGCATCAGCCCATTAAAGCAAAGCTGGAGAAGGCCATTGGTGAGCTCATTTCCTCAAAGTCGTTCATCCACAAGGGCCCCGCGGAGCTGGATTAATCAAGTGCTCCACGTCTGTTAATAGATCGTGGATTACGCGTCTCAAGGTCTTTCAAGGCAAGAGGCAATTTTGAAAAGAAGGGACTAATCAGGGGAAAGAGTTGTCTACATTTTTATAGTCTCCGAGTAGGCTGGAAAAGGCTTCAAAAAATCATTCTGACATTTCTTGAGGCAGCTGAAAGCTTTATAGACTGGTTTTACTTCAGAGACGGTCTTCATTTAAGGCCAACAGCTGCGGAGCAATTAGCGGTTTAACCCCGTGTTTCCTAATGCAAATGGAACTAATGGAACAATAGAACAGCCGCATGCTGTGAGGAACGGCACCACAAGGGTTAAGAGGATGAGCTGATGGGCTGTTTGTATTTATGTGCCGAATTAAAACTGACCTTCAGTTCAAATTAAAGGGTTTCAGGATCTTTAGCTGCATACCAATCAAATTTTTAGACCCATTAGAATATAATTTTTCGTTTAACATTGTGACTTCATTATGTTACTGTTTTTACAGTAATGTTAATAGATGAAATGTTTGTTAATTTTTCTTGGTAGGGAGTTAACTTTAGGGGCAGTGTAATAAAGCAGTGTTTATTTAACTGTTAATATGAAAGCATATCGGATAGGTTAGATTTGAGGACCGTGCTTTGAGTTATCGGTCTCGCACTAGTGTTCATATTGGTGCTAATAAAGCAGCGACAACTTTTAACTAGAGGTTCCAGTAGCCTGTAGCTGTTTACAAAAATCAGTTTTCTTTTTTAAGTTGCTTCTTAGCGCTGACCTGATAAGGAGCTGCTGGTAACTGGGGACCTTGTGTTGCAACTGACCTCAGGCATCTGAGCGTTTCCTCTTTATCCGTCGGTTGCAATCACACCCAGCGTATCTAGAGGACACAGCAGCTTTCAGCAGTAACTGAAAATATTCGCCCAACCACAGGCTCACTCAAAAGCGATTAGTGCTCTGGGGGTCTTTCCTTCCTTGTTGTTGTTTCTTTCATATGAATAATTGAAGGTGTGCCTTGTAAAACAAAGTTGCACTAATTTCCTTCATTATATTTTAATACAGAGCAAGGTTTTGTTTTAACATGAGGAGAGGCTGCAGACAGCTGAGCCCCCCCCCCCCTTGCTGGGTCTGCTGTAAAACCAGTTGCAGGAGTTCTGGTCCAGGTGTCTCTCATTTAGAAGTCTGGATAGATTCCTTAGTTGCTTCCTACAGGTGCTGGTGCTGTTCCTTGGGGGGGGGGGGGATTGGCTGTTTTTGCTGACAGTGGGGTCAGAGGGGGACTCAATTATTGTGTATGAAAAAACACCATTTAATCGTTGTGTGTGACAAAACAGGAATAGAAACATTGGACAAAAATGATGGGTAAACACCATTTCTTGGTTAATCTGTTTATTTTTGAAGCTTTAAAAATGTTCAAAACGTGCTTCATTTTGATTTGTGTGACAAAAAGCATAGTTGTACTCAAGTAAATCCTTAAAATCCAGTCATTTGGTGTTTTATTGACCGTCGAGTAAAAAGTCAAATGCATTTGGACTATACGAACGTCTTTATATATTCCTCAATTCCATTTAATAGGAAGGAACTATTTCCTTTTAAATATTCTGCACACCTAATTTCAGTCTTATTTCTGTTGAAAATAACCTGAAAATGCTAAATGTTTTAACCCCAGTGATAGGAATCGCATCATGACCACTTTTTTTTTTTTTTTTTTTTTTTTTTTTTTTTTTTTTNTTTTTTTTTTTTTTTTTTTTTTTTTTTTTTTAAATACATGCAATGTATTGGGAATTGGTTGCTTTGTGTTGTGTGTGCTTTGCTTTTTTAAGACACTGGCTGGTGGCATGAAGCAAGAGTACAGTTGGTACAAAAGACAGAGCCAGTTACTAAACAATATGAATCACTGCTCTGTGTATCTGCTTTCCTCAAGTGCCATCAGGCTTTTGCAGAGTTGTTTTGAGGCCTTTACCAGGTCCCCTGCACCTGCTTTGTTTGTCTTCAGTCACATGTCTGGACCCCCAAAACAAAAATAAACCCAGCAATGGGCCATGTATAAGAGACAGATGTGGCAAATTAAGCCTGGTTATGCAATGCTTTGCCAGACCTGCGTTCCTCTCACAAGCAGCTACATCAACACTTGTGTTTGTGCTCTCCATCACACTGTCACATGCCTTCCTGGCGATTTTTCTCCAAGTGCAGCCCTTGTGGAATGAAGGCATCAATAATACCCATGGTGCTCTAAATACAGAATGTGAAATGTGCACCAGGCTGTTGCTGGTCACTGCTTTTAGTGTTCTCACCGGTGGTCCAACTGCAGCACACGCTTCCTGTCTTTAGTGTGCAGTAAATTTGTTTTGGGCCCCCCAGCGATCAGCTGAAAGGCTGACAAGTCCAAGGTTTTTTGCTGAGTGCAAAATCAAAAAGTGTTGCACCTCCCCTCCTCGCATTCAGTTTCCTCTTTGTATGGACACTTGAGTTAGAGAAGCATTTTTAAAAGCCTTGCGTTACAGCTGCTTGTAACTCAAGGCTGGTTGTTTGCATTAAAGGTGGATTCCTCTAAACATGCTGTATCTCTTTCCACATAGATGGGGTTTACACCCCAGTGTCCTTTACGTACACTATTCTTGTTTGTACTGTGCTGGCTTGGGAACGGGCAAAAGATGCATGTTCCTCAGGTCATTTAAACTGTGTCCGGTTCTTGTCAGGCGAGAAGCTGTGTCTATTTTAATGCTGGGATATGTGATCGGGAAGCACTGGGCTCACTTCTTTTAATGGCTGCAGTGAAAGCTCAGGGTTGCCCTCCTGGGAGCTGAGGCCAAGCACAGACATCTCCCCTGTGCCTTCTTCCAGCTGCAGAAGGCTGTTTAGCTCCTGTGTGACACGGACGGTGGTGACGATTGGTGTGACATAACAAGAAAGTGCAGCCGGGTGGAAACGCGTTCTTTGTCGGGCATCTTTCCTCTCATTAAAACGCTCCGTGTGGTGGAGCGTATCATGGGCTACTACACAACTCGTGCTGCGTTTTACGTTTTGCGTCAAACCGATTTTCAGACTCTGGAAAGACTCCTCTCTTTGCGTCCGTCCTCCTACTGGGGAAGTGAAACAAGGCGGGGGCTCTGTGCAGTGTTGGAAGTTGGGCCGAAAATTTCTAAAAACCCAGTTCTTTTTACCTTTTTAATCTTTCATCGTTTCAGATCCAAATTAACGGAGTTTCTATTTAAGACTCCAACAGCTAAGAGTCTCACGCAGGTGAGTGTGAGCTGAGAAGGAGATGCGGTTTGGTGTTCAGCCTGAGGGAACAATGTTGGTAAGTCATGTATGGGGCACACGGCTGAGGAGAAAACGCGGGGAAGGACAGCCAGGCGAGTGCAGCGCTACAAAGATCTTTAAGTGTTCAAAGGGCCTTTGCAGGGATCACCTGGGAGTGGCCCTAGAGCTGTGGACACCCACAACAGCGGCGTCCGATAGGAGTGCTCGCTGGTGTTGGCACAAGCACGTGGCTGCCGGCAAAGAGGCGTAGGAGGAGGCCCTAGCAGGAAGCTCACCCCACGTAGGTGGCAGGCCTTGTGGAGGTGTTGGGTACAATTGCTCTGACTTTTTCCTTTCATTCCTCACTACTTTACTCTGTCTGCACACAGCCTGAGAGGTGTGATTTGGAGGCGTTTGATTCCACATCCAAGATGGTGAAGGGTGTGCAATTAAACAAAGAAAAGATGTGTGTGTTTGTGCTGAAAGTTCAGCTGTGAGGCTCTTCGGCCGAACTGCAGACAGGGTGTAAGCTGGAAGATTGCAAACTAACCGATGTAAGTAACAGCAAGTGTATGCTGGATTTCAAAGATTTATTCTTTATAGATGTACTTTTAAATGTCTTAGCACGGTGTTAACAAGGCACATCTGTTCAACATTGTTTTCCATCTTCCCTCTCTCTGATTTTCAGCAAAGTCTTTGTGAAGGTAGTGTCGTAACAAATGATATTTTTTCTCTGCTTTGCCTAAACCATTATACAGTTTGTCCAGCTTCTAAGGCTTGATGTTTTAACGGAGAAGATTTTCAGTTCTGGTAAATAGCAGCACCTCTCGGAGGACTTGAACTACAAAAGTTTAGCTTATGTGCCATTCACCTTAACATCTCGTCTTCTGTGCCCTACTGCTGGTTGCCAAGATGTATAAAACGAAATATGAACAAACACATATGGCAAATAGTCTCATCTCTATTAAAAAAAAAAGAATTCAGTTCCACAGAAAGTACTGTTAATGCCTCAACAACAGCAGTGTGTAGACCAAATGTTTCTGTCTCAAGTCCTGAAATGGCAGCAGGTGGCGTAGTGCTTACAGTTGTTATCTTCTACTTGAAGGATCCATGTTCAAATCTCACCTCCTAATGTACTTTTGAACAAGGTACCTTGAGGAGATACAGTAAAAATTACCCAGCTATATAGATGTCTAAATATGTATAAGTAGTTTAACCTTCTAAGTTGCTTTCCAGAACAACGTCAAGCATCAGTAAATGTAAAATGTTCCCTGGAACCACACCCTTTAGTTCAGGCACAAGGACAAGGACGGAGGAGGGGAGTTAAGGGGTGTGGGTGGTTTGCCTTTTCAGAAGCATCTAATGAGAGGCCTTAGGGCCTGGAATTAATGGGCACCTTGCTATCCCTGCCTTTACCCCCCACCACCCTGGTCCTCCTCCACCGCAGCCATCCGCAGGGTTTAGGCACAAGTCCACATCTCTTTCCACTCCTGTACACTGATAATCTTGCCGATGTAAATGCTTTGTGTAATTTCCGCTCTATTTTACCCCTCGTGTTTGTTTGTTTATTTTTTGCATCCTCCCCAGGGCGAGATTTCATTTGACAGGCTCTACCCTCACCCTCCAGGTGGTGCAGTCGGTCTGGGTGGCTCATTGGGCCAGATATTTCATGTCCGCCTCCTTCATCTCTCTTTATCTCGTCATTGCCAGCCTCCTTCCTAGGCCCCGAGGGGGCTGCCACAGCACTGATTTGTGACTCGCCCTGTCTTTAATGTGCCGTGCGCCCCTGCCCTCCTCCTGCCAGGGGGGATAGAGCCCTGCTCTCCACCGATAGGCTGCTAATTTGTATACTAAAGTGACAGGCGGCTGTGATAAGGGCCAGCAGCTGCTCGTCGGCAGAGCAGGAGAGGGAGGCCACGAATGACGGCGGGTAGGGTGCCATTTAACCTGCCACTGGAAGCCTGGGTAGCATTTTCCACTCGACGAGCGGCACTCGAACCACAACGAGCACTGTTGCCAAGGAAGGAAAGACAGGAAGCCCCCCCCCCCCCCTTCC
Organism: Arapaima gigas; assembly: GCA_900497675.1. Classification (NCBI taxonomy): domain Eukaryota; kingdom Metazoa; phylum Chordata; class Actinopteri; order Osteoglossiformes; family Osteoglossidae; genus Arapaima; species Arapaima gigas. The sequence goes on from UFQX01000133.1 coordinate 287,760, forward strand.
CCTATTGAGATGACTGGGAATGGAGATGGTTCCCTCCAGCCGATCTGCATATGCGTGGGCAGGCTTTTGAGTGCAGGGTCACTCTGTGGGATTCATTATCACTTTAATGATGCCGTAGGTGAAACCGAACACTGAGTGATTTATGGCGGGTAGCTCCGTGGTAGTCGGTCCCATTTCCCCCATAGCCCCCCAGCACCTGACGCCACAGCGCTGCTGTTTTATTGCCGTGCTGCCTTTAACAGGGAAGATCCGTGATAGCGCCATTGCCCCCAGGTGAGAATAGTCTCGCTTTTGATAGATGTTTACCCACAAAGTCATTAAGCATTGTCAGCAGCGTTGTGTCAGGAGCCCAGTGGGACCAGGTGGAGATGGCGGACGCTCCCGCTGCCTCAGAGATAGACTTGTGTTTTAAAAGGCCTCATTTCAAGGTGGTCTGCCAGTTGCCCGTACCCCCGCAGTGAATTGGGAGCCTCGACAGAGGTGGCGGTGCCGCTGACGGAGACGTTTATCAAAGGCGCTGGCCACTCTGACATGATTGTTACATAAATGGCAGAGAAAATATGGCTTTGTGGCTTTGGACAAGGTCCCAGCTGGTAATAGATGGCGGCTGTGGGGGGGGGATGTTCGAGTGGGGGGGGCAGATGACAGTGATGAAATGCTGTCCCCGGCCACAAATTAACACAAGTGCAGGGCAGACAGAGGGGGCTGCCAGGGTAATTGAGAGCTCGGGGGTCTGTGCCAGCCTGCCCACCTCCCCCAGCTGCCCCCCCCACCTCCGACAGGCAGCTCACCCTGACAAATGGCACCGCTCAGAGCCGGCTAACGGCATCACGCCACACGGGGACATGGTCGGAGCAGCGCTCGATCTGAACGACACGTTCATAATGCTGTAATGACTGGTGTAAATATCACGGCACCATGAACAATGGATGTTCAATGTACTTATGTGGAAAATCCCGATTAACTGCTCCAAAAATAAAGGGCTCGAAAATCCCGACGAATAAATACATCTTGAAATAGGAACATTTTCCTTCCACACCAGTTGACAGCGGTCCTCTTTTGGAGACTGTGTTTGAGGAAGGCGGCAGGTGGCACGGTGGCTAAAGATGCCAAGGAGGTTGCTGTTGTGCTTGAGTGCTTAAGCAAGCTCCTTAATCTGAATCTGGTTGGTAGACATTTCCAGCCATGTAAATGGGAAGAGCGTTTAAATTCTTAAAGCTTTGTGAGTTGCTTTGGATAAATGCGGGTGCTGAGCTAGATTGATGTAATATTATCTTTCACGAGAACTTCCATTATATCCCAGCTTACCGATCCAGGGGCTTATCCCCATAATCCAGTCTATGGGTAAATTATTTCTGCAGATATTTTTTCTCTTGTTCTTGGATAATAATGCTCATTGGTTAAAATACTTACATTGCCCTGGATTAAATGTTACGTTTGGCACTAGAGATGTCGTAAAGACATAAATGCATTATTCCCCCCCCCCATTTAGTGTCAGAAGTGGATTCCGGTCAGAATAGTGTAGCGTAGGCTGCCTGAGTCCCAGATCAAAGATAATATCCATCCCAGGCTGCCTGATATAAACCTCCAAGAAATGTCTCTCTCAGCAGTATTTACAGAATGAGGTTAATTGAAAGAGGATAATTGCTGACCTTCATGTCTTTGTGAAATTACGTCCTGAACTGATCAATGCTTTTCATAAATTCATGGCACAAGGTCATTTTGATGATTAGTCCTCAGCTGCACAGCAAGTAGAGCAGTGCCTTTGTCTCATTGCCACAAATTAGGGGGAAATTGAGCTTTTCTAGGAATATCTTGTGCTTTTTAGATTATTTAAAACTTGGAGTTTTATTAATTATGCCTAGCTTCACTTGCAAACCTCAAAAATTCCCTGCGGCCACTGTTTACAAGGCAGTGGGAACACGCCCACTTTGTGCTTTTGTGTGCACTTTATGTGCCGCCATTGGTGTGTTTGTATAAAACCAGAAAGTTATCACTAATGAAAGCAATAATATGCCAAGAGGGTGATGGGTTTTGAAACGAAGGGCTGTGTAACGTGTCATTTACAAATCTTTAACAGTACAAACGGTGAAGACCAGCATGAGGTGCTCACTTGTTCTGGTAGCCTCTGATTCCACGTCCACTAGGCGGGGTCGCATCCTGGGCCTGCAGCCTCGCTGCTCCCTCCCCCCTCTCCCATCACCCCTGCATGCCTTTCCTCAGGGAGCCCTTGTGTGGCTCAGAGGAAGCAGAGTCATAAAGCGTGGCTAATGAATGGAATGGGGAAGGAAGGCCAGGGCCCACCGACGGCCCCCCGAGGACAGCATCAGACCCCCAAAGCCTCGGGCTCAAATAGCAGACGTCCTCAAAGGTCAGGCTCTCACCCTGCTTCCTTTGGAAAGCGTGACCCTTGGCCTTTTTTCTCTCCTCCTTTCTGTCCTTTCTTCCTACATTTTATGGAGGCCATTGCACCTTTACAAGAAGAGTGTGAAGAATTTGTTGTGCCTGACCTCTGACACCTGTCTGCTGGAGAGCTTAGGAGCAGATCAAGGTTCCAAATAAAAGTGGACTGGTGCAAAATAGGACAGAAAGCCCCAGAAGCACGTTGTTTTGTGTGTCTTCTGTAGAACTGCCTTTTCAAATGTGGATTATTGCCTGATATTCTTACTGCCTTTGACTGTGACCCACAGAGAATATGACCAGAGTTTGGATAGAGGATGTGGTAGAACCCAAACGTATGATCATAAGTCTAATGTAAGTATTATGTGGCCCATGTAGGAAGAGACTTAAAGCATTGCAGGTCACAACTTAGTAAGTAAATTGTTCATTTTGATGACACCTTTCTCCAAAGCATTTTATACTATTAAAACTACTTAGAATTATTTTCCTATGTTTTGGGAGCGAAGTAATTTTCATTCTGCAAATTAAGGATGGATAGCTTGCATAGTGATTATTAGAGTACGAGGTGGGGTTTGAACCTGGGTTGTTCAAGTGCAAGGCAGCAGTTCTACATCAGCTTGTGTTCCATTCCAGTGCAGACTTCCAGAATGGTCAACAAGATACACCACTAGTTGCTTTTCTTTTTTTTATTCAGTTGTTAGTATTTGTTGTCCTATTTCAGCTCAGGGTGGCCATGATACTGAGTGGAAGGTACTGGATCCAATCCTGAACGCAGCACTTTGGTCAACCAGCAGAATGTTCTGTGGTTTTATACTGTCTGTGATATTGCCACTAATCATATATTTTCTTTGAACACAGAAAAATTATACTCAGTCCTCATTTTGTAATTTTGAGCTATTTACATTAAAATGCTCAAGGACAAAGTTGAAGGACTGCCATCAATGGAAAGTATTTGTGTGTTTCTGTTGGGTAGAGAAGGGTTTAATGCATGCTTCTTTTCATTCTCAGTTTTGTAAGCTCCCGGCCATAGATGTGGTCTTTTTGTATAAATTCCAAGTCGACTACATCGCACACCATGGCAGCCATAATTTACACAAGTTAAACATAATTAACAATGTATAAACACACTGACGCCATAGCCTAGAAATCAACCTGGTGTATGAGTGGATGGGTCTATAAAATAAGGTCATCTAAAGTACACAGTACATGGAACTTAGTATACAGAACAAAGTTTGCAAATTAATGTGTAGTTAAATATTTATGTTCACGCCAGAAGCTCTTTATCGCTGCGTAGTGTTTCAGGAAAACGAAAACCTGTAAATTCAGAAAGAGCGTTGTGGGATCATTTGCACTTTACTATGAAAGTGACAAATTAGCGGTGCCAGAGCCCATAACACCACACAGAGTCTCTCTTCTCTTGCTTACAGCCCAGCAGCAACCAGCAGCATTCCAGTTTAATAACAAACATAATGTTTACAGTCCTCTGTGCACGTGTGAACAGTTTGCCACGACCGAGGACTGTGATGGCGATGCACCGGAGAGGACGGAATACCCAAGATTGACTCCTCAGGAAAGGAAAGGAGATCAAGGGTCCAAGAGAGAATAAAACAGACTGTTGCAATGCATCTCTACGTGGGGCAGCAGGTGGCGTAGTGGTTACGACAGCTGCCCTGCTCTCTTAAGTAGCCAGGTTCAAAGCCCACCTAGGACCAGGTACCTGAACTGAGTATAAATAAGGTAATACAAGTAGCTTAAAATTTAATTTCACTTTGGAGAAAATTGTCTGTTAAATAAATCGCTTTGAGAAGACGTTTATCTATTACAGTTGTGTGCACTTTTCCCCGCACACTCCGGTTTCCTCGTCTAAATTGACTGTATTCGTAGTTAGCAGAACTACCAGAGCCAACCTCTGCAACACATGCTTGACTTTACTGCCTATGCAATAAACTACAGGCCCCGGATACAGAGAGCAGGCGAGAGCGGTGTGAGAAGAGAATTTGCACTTTGTGTATACAGACAGCCGCCGAGCGATAAGAAAGATGTGCCATGTCAATGTTATCTTTTTATGCTTAAGTATAGTGACTTCCTGCAAAACAGCAGGCTGTCTGCAATTGATTTATGGCTCGATGGCTGTGTTTAAAATAGGCCCTTCATGCCTTACCAGTAGGTGTGTATTTTTGTAAGCCTACAGTGTTTTCTTTAAAGACGGTATGCCACAGCCAAGAAATAAATTACGGAGTGGATCTATGGGGTTTTTTTTTTTTTTTCCCCCACCTAAATTTAACATATAGTTGTTTACTGCAGCATCAGTCAGCTGTTTCTCTTTGAGTCTTAGTGCGTTTGCATTAGTGCATCACATGTGGTTGTGTTCATGCTTCATTTATCCTTCCCTTTAAAATTTTTCTTACGTCTAGCTGACAATTTGTCCAAAGTGACTTATGTTAATTATTCAGATATTTGTATAGCATTACAGTAAGCTGAGGCAGGTGACATTCGAACCTGGGTCCTCGGAGTGCAAGGTTGCAGCTTTCATCACTACATTACCTGCTGCAAGATCAGACCCTCTTGATGATCTGCGTTTTGTGTCTGTGTAAAAGGGCTTCATTCAATGGTGGTCCTCACGTCGGATCTTCCCGTAGATCATTAAGCTCGTCGCGTTTGCGTGTGATTTATGGTTGTGTAATGCAGCAGTTGTGATTGAAATCTGTTGCATGGTCAGTGAAAACTACAGTGTTTGAGATTAGCGTGGGGAGAAAAACCTTGAGGCAGTTGTGTCAAAAGTGCTTTTATTTAAGACTCCCACATTGGACAGAATTTATTGCTCAGGGTGTAATCTGGAGCTTTAATGAGTTATATATCTACTACGTGCTTCTGAATGCTTGCTTGTTTTTGAAACCACCACGAGTCGGCCGATGATTAAAGATGCATGATTTACAAACCTCTCTCCACAAGTGCCAAGTTTTCTATTTATATATATCAAAAGCCCGTTGAGACGTGCTAACACTAGAGCATTCTGTGCTGACATTTTAATTGCACAAAATCAGTGTCGGCGTAATCATTTCAGCAAAAGATCTGTTTGGCTGGCAGCACCCCGAACACTTCCCCCTCCCCCCAGGGTTCCTGAGCAATGGTTGGACTTCTCAGATGGTTTGGACTCTGCTGCTGGGGGGTTTGAGTGGAACATGGGAGCATCACTCAACTTTAAGCATGATCTTCCTCACCTCTAGCCATTAGTGTCTCTCCTCCCACGATTGACATCTCTTTGCCCAGGCAGCTGCTGGGGCTGAGAGTGCGGTTTTGGATGGCACAACAGTGCCCCCTAATGTTGCCTTTAGTGAGACCGCTTCAGCTCTCAGAGGTGCAGGATGGACACATGCAGCCGAGTGTAGGACAGGAGCGGGGGGACAGGCTCAGCTGAGAGATTCACACACTGACTCCAGAAATACTGAGTACTTGAGAGGTTGTGATTTGGTGTTGTGTGTGGGTTGTGGGGGGAGAGATGTTACTTGAGGCAATGGTGAGGTACAGAAAAGAAAGACATGTTTGGTAAACTGCAGAGCTGGGTTCATGCTCAGCCTGTCTCCCTCACCCTGGCTGCCCAGAAACTGTCTAAGTTCTGATGAGCAGCTCACTGATAGCTTTGTTTGTGCTGCAGTTTTTTTAATCAGAAGATTGTCTATCCATCTAGCTAACTACAAATAAAACGGAGATAGAGGGATAGATAAATACACAGGTAGATTTGTTAATCTCAGTAGGCACTACATAAGAAATCATGAGGTACTCTATATGAACCCAAAACAGATGGAAGAGGGTGTTGTTTTACGTTACTCATTAATACTTTGATAAAATAATCGGCTGATGTTTTTGAAATGCCTGTGCCGCACCACATTCATGTTTTTAATTTCCTTTGTGTGCAGGCTTCTGATGTTGGATCAGAGAAGCTCTTCTCGCCAGCAGCAAGGAAAGGTAAGGCAGTTTTTTTTTGTTTGTTTTTTCTCCATTACTCGTGGCCTCATGTCTTAGAGTATCCATCATGGGTCACTTGCTGTGCATTTCCATCTCCTGGAATGGAATGTCAGTGAGCATCCTTGTCTACATGTGCTCCACGTGATAATCGCACCCGACCCGGATCTGTTGACCCGTTTTATCTGGACCCCAGCAGTTTCTCTTACTGTTGCCATCTACTGAATATATACTGAACATAGAGCTGTGTTCTTGGAGGTTCTGAGAGAGGGGAGTGCTTAACTTCTCCCGGACCTCCTAAATGGGCAGCTCTTCGAAGGCCTTCAACGGCCACAAACCCTGAGTCGACACACACCACGGTTTGCTGAGAGGCGGGTTTATCAAAGCCCGCCTGTTGTTTGTAGGCCCGAATGAACAGTGATGTATCTGTGTGTCCCTTTGGCCCCCTCATGTAAGTACACAGCACACATCTTTACTCCCCGAGGGCCTTGGAGCCTGGCAGATTAATAATAGATGATGCCACGTAAAGGCTATTTGTTTAAAGTGGGACCGTTTCCACGAGAAAGGGAGACCGTCTGTGTGGCAGCTGGGGAAGATCAGGAGCTTCACTAGTGAATGAAAAAAGGGATGTGTTAGCAGTGGGGGTGGGGGGGGGGTGGGTGGAAGTGTGGATGGGGAGATAAGTGCTCTCATTTCCCAAATAACCGCAGTGCTTGTACTGTGAGACCTGGCCGCTCCCTCCGGAGTTGACCCGGTATGCGCAGTGGAGTCACATCACACGTTGTAATCCTGGCTGGGGCTCTGCTGCACTTTTTCCACTGACAGCAGCCACTCCCTGAAGAGTAGCTGGTGTTTCACACAGGCTGGACGTAGGGCCTTGATCAGCGACATAGGATGTCTTCGTTTTGTTTTTGAACCCGTTTCTTCTGTGGTTGTGATTTAACTGTGCAAGTGTTGGCAGAAATGTTTAACTTTCTAGTCCTTTGTTACGTTTCTGTTTTCATAGCTGTTGTCAAATGGTGCATTTGCATTTATGTATTTAGCAGACAATTTTATCAAATGCAAGGTACAGCTCTGGGTTTAAAAAAGGGGGGGGTATCCTTTTTCAGAGATGGATTAGATTACGCGCAATAACTAAAGCACAGTTTGTTTGATACAGCCATCACAGTGCACATATTCTAGTAGCTACAGGAAGCCAGTCGAGGGAGATGCATGGGAATATTTTAGCAGGTTAAAAACAAGTCACACTGCAGCATGCTGTAGCAATTTTGATCAGCGATGTTGAAAATAACCTTGTTTCGTGGAGCTGTTAGCATATTGATAGGGGGAAAGCTGCAACCTCTGTGACAAAACGGGCTGAGGAAAAACCCCTCTGAACGGGAGTTGTCGCAGCACAAAGGCCCTGCTGAGGGATCATGCTACGCCAGAGAATCCCATTTTGGCAATCCTGTTGGCTCTCCTCTTCCACAAGGAATACCGCCGTCCCACTGGAGCCTGACTCAAGGGGATCGATCGGGAATTAGGGGGAAGGGAGTGCCAGATAAGCGCAGTGCCTCTGATTGACTGTCATTTGCATGGCATTATCATACCTGATGTTGTATGTCAGTAATGCTAACCTGAGGCTTTGCCCTTGGCTACCACCCTTGTTTTGTTACCCTGCTGTTGATGCCTTGGCTGTGGTCCTTATTGGAATTCAAGCACCCCGAGGTGGTCTTCCCTTCATTTGACTCCGCAGCCTGTGAGTGCTTCTGCCAAACTGGCCCCCCCGTCCTCTGGGACCAATCCAAATCCCTGTTCTTCAGATCAGTCCTCCCAGCGTGCAAAGCCGGCAGCTGTGCGGGGGTGGGGTAGGGCGCGAGCAAGGCTTTCAGAGAGGGCTTTTGAAGGGGGACGGTGTCATGTTGTGGCACTGAGGCCCTGCGGTCATGTTTTGCGCACGCTGTGAAAATTTAGGCAGCCTTGTCAGCCCCACGGCTAGCCCCCCCCCCCTCCCCCAGTGTCCAGTCCCACCTCATCATAGTCAGCACCACCTCTCTGATGCTCAAACTAGTCCTTTACAGCTAGATGGTAGAAAAGTAGATATGGAACATGGCAGCAACCGCAAACTTGAATTTGAACGATTCATATCCAGCTGTAGAAAAAGGTTAAATGAGTTCCGTGCAAGTGCTCGCAGAACTGAACCCGTATTAATACGTGCTAATAATTAGACCTGGCGAGCATATTTCGTTATTTAAAAAAAATGTTTTTTTTTATTGTTCTTCCTCACAGGCTGCTTCGATATTGTTAGTCTTTTTAATCATACTGCTAATTTACTCTGATGCTTATGTAATTTACTCATTAGAAATTAGATTCCGTATTCGCTATGCATATTTCCAGGGAAACTGACGGCTGATTAAAACTCCTGTGAGTGAGTCAGTCTCACCTTGCTTCCCCGTGGTCTCTGTGTGCTGCAGCTGGTATAGATGACGTCTTCAGCAAGACCACAAGGCGCATCCTGCTCCCTTCGGGCCCCTACATTAAACTGTGTAGAGTGTGACCCGAGCACACGGACCCGACGTTTGATCCGATTAGGTCAGAATGGAGCCTCTGCGCCCGAGTGCAATTACCTAACAGTGCTTTAAAAAGTTATTTTTCCCCAATGCTTTTGTGTTGTGGAGACCTATTGATTTTGGCGGTCGTGTGTAGCTGCGAGAGCTGGAACGAAGGCCGACAGGGGTTGTTAAGCACACACACGCAGAACGGGTTTCAACGGGTTTGGTTTCAGCGGGCCGTCTATTTTCGTCATCCTTCACAGTGGGGGAGAAGTGAATCCAAGGCTGGTGGTGGGTTTCAGTCTTGCCCTTCAGAGGGGGAGTGGAAAACGAGCTTTGTGGGGACTCAGAAATTTAAAAAAAAAAAAAAAAAAAAAAAACCTAAAAACCCTAATGTGGAGAAAAAGAAAAAAGGAAAAGGGGGAAATATTCACATACCGGCACAGTCTGGAAATACAGGAAGCAGGTCCCTCTAGAGACAGTGTGGTTGAAGGCCCACTGCACTGGCCAGAGCACACCGGATTTCTGAGAAGTGAACCTCCGGTTTCACATGCGGCCGGGGGAGTTTCCAAGGTAAACCTGGGGCGTCTTGGGATAGAAAAGGAAGATTGCAGAAAACCCATTTTGAAGTGGATTTCTGCCCTTGTAATCCTGATTAATTTTGACCCGTTCTGCTCATTTTAAACGGCGCATTACAGTAAGCGTGAGCACCGCGCGCTCCGGGCGAAACCAGCAGCTTAGCGGCTTTGGAAGGCTTAGCAGCAGATGGCATTTTAAGCTGGACTTAATAAATTGTTTCCATTAAACTTACCGGCCCACACATACTGGATTAGGCCAGGGGAACAAAAGGAGGAGGAGTGTGAGAAGGAGAAAAAACAACCATCACCCAGTTGCTGGTAATATTTAATTTAACCCAACTCTTCCTGTCAGAGGTATTCAAAACAGTGTTTGAGTTAATATTCATTTATATATATATGAACACCCTGGCTGCTTTGCCAGGTACACCTGGCAGGTACTGATTGCTAGTAGTGGTGTAATATGTCGGAAATTTTTTTCTTGGTGCCCATAAGGTCTTTGGTACCAACTGAGGATTGTTTGAATACCACAAGATACCAAAACACTGCTGATCAAGTGTGCTCCTTAATGCCACTTCATCACTCCACATAGCCGCATCAGCTCTGGGTCGACAGTGGTTTCGCTTCACTGGCCGCATAGTCCACCGCTTTGTTGCTGAATCAACGCTGAAGGCAAAAGAGAGGGTCTTACTAGACTGGTGTACCAAATAAAGCGGCCAATGAATGTATTTGCGTGTTTTGATAAATGTTCACTTTTAATATCCTATTGTACGTTTTCCAATAAATCGCTAGTGGCGCTTTCTTCAAGCCCCTCCACCGACCCAAGTTGCAGCGCCACCTCCGGTGTGCGATCTGACACTTTTGTTTCCCAGCCGTCCATCTGCTGCAGGTCAAGCGTTCGGCCTTGTGCCAAACAGGCTGAACAAAAAGGTGTGTGTCCTATCCCTGCCCTCAGCAGCAGGTACTGTGCAGGACCAGGTCCAATGCAGACAGGAGCGAACAAAGCGGCGCCACTGAGAGAAGATGCTGAAGGTACCGAGGCGGAGAGCGCCAGGCAGCAATCTCTTGCAGCCCCCACAGCTGCGGTACACTGCTAATGCCAGTGCCACCATGCTTGTGGCCTTTCACCCATTCAATAATGAATGGAGCTTGACCTTTTGACCGTCTAATCAGCTTTACTGCTGTTATTTTCGGGAAATGGGGGTGCAGGTCTGACTGCAGCGGGTGCACTGGGGCGGTACATGACAGCCGCAGTGCTGAAAACATGACAGAAACCTCCTGTCAGTCAGGAAGCGTCTTGCCCTGAGATTTTCTGTCAGACACGCAGGACGCTTCCCAGTCCGAGGGGCCTGCATGGAGCAGGGTTGTTTTGTTTGTTAGTTAGTTTTGAACCTCTCTATTTAGATGCTTCCAGGGGCAAAAACATACAGCGAAGGTCTTCATTTTGTGGGCAGCTGTCTTCCACGCATGGCACCACCTCCGCTCCTGTCGGGTCCACACCCGAGCTTATTTGTTCCTCTGATTGAATTTAAATTTTAAACAGTAGCAAAATCCTCTCAGAATGCCAGCTCTCAATTTATTTCTCCCAGCATCTGCCATGTACTGAGCCCCAGTAAAGACTTTGAAATCAGAACAAACAAAAGCATTAAGTCGGTTTCTTTATTAATCCTTCGGTTATTATTCTTCACATTCATATCGGAGCTTATGAGTTCCCAGATTTGTTTTTCCGAGACAGCGCCTATTATTAACGCTCCCCTTATTGATAATACTAATGCTGTTTGTGCAGCCTTGCCTGTCAGAGAGATGAAAATAAATAGAGGGCGCGTGGCAGAGATAAGACACGTGTTTAATTATTAATTGAGCCATTACTGACAGAGATTGCCTTTTTTGATTTAAGTCAGGAAGCTGGCTTCAGGGAAAGGAAAAGCAATTACACAGTTCCCATCCTCCACCGCAGCCAGCCACCCTGACTGCTGCGCACTACCGAGAAAACACACGCCGTTCACGGGTTCGTGCCATAAATTATTTTAATTTTCCTTCAATATTTATGATGCTTTAAATTACATTCCCCTGATTTTTTTTTTTTGTGCTCTTTTCATAGGGGTTTCACAGATCGTTCAGTTTGGTTTTTGATTTAACTGTTTGACGCGGATGGAATTTGATTTTGTTTTTGCTTAGGGCATGTAAGGATAGCTTGATTAATTTGATTTATAATGTGAAGGTGAGAGATTGCGTGTCTCAATTAAAACATGTGCTCATGCTGAAATTTACACCTTGTATTTTTTCTGGTTTTCCTAGCACATTCAGCTGTCGGCCAGTGCGCGTTGTCTGTGATCAGATCTCTTCGCTCGTGTCGTGTTTACGTTTTGCGTATGGTTTTCCTCTAAAGAGACACACAACGTTTTCATATTTTTATTTTGAGATTTTACAGGAGACAAAACAGAGAGGGAGAATACAGGGTATAACCCCATATTAAAGAGAAAACAGCCTTGCCCTCCAACCAACCCTGAGTCTATTTAGAGTCTTATGCTGGCAAACAAATAAATGAAAAGAATCAATAACGATAAAAATGAGAATGAAAACATTTACAGTTAAAAGTAGACTCCATCGTGTAGTGGTTGAAAATACATCTAATCATCTCCAGGGTCAGGTGAAGCAGCATCTTCAGTGTGTGAAAACAGGCATTGCCGAGTACAAATGATCTTTTCAAGCTTTGGTTTGTGTGCTGTTGTTCAGTAGTATGCAGCTGTTGTGTGACTCTTTCCTATTGTAGACATTCCCCACCCAGCTTCAAATGTGGTAGAATAGAGAACAAACCCCACTGCTTCTCCAGATCCCAGAGGGGATGTCAGCTTGGTGGCTCAGCACCCCCTCCATCCGCTGCATGGTATCGACCAGCACGAAAACACCTCCCGTGAGGCCACTTTGTTGGGGTCTGCGGGGCAGAGAGGGCTCTTGATGGATGGATCGGTGACTCTGCAGCTGGGTTCTGATGCAGATCCGCAAGCAAACTCAGCCTGCCGTCACGGTCCACAAACCTGCAAGAGCACTTTCCCCTGAAGCCGCAGGTGCCCTCCGGACCAGCGGGGGAGCTAGTGTGGGCGCACGGCATTGCTTTTAGTTCTGCACAGTGGGTAGGCAGTACTTCACTTAGTTCTCACAATAAGTGGCATGAGCTCTTGCAGCTAGGCAGAAATGATCCATGTTCAAAATCAGCTTTCATGGGTATCCAGATATACTTTTTATTTGTGGCAAAAAGATTTTTCCTAAAGTCAACGGTCGAATATTGGATAACTCAAGTGATCTGCTTTGTATTACACCATTCATGGCTTACTAAGCGCCCACTATACACCCAGCAGCTCCAAGATGGCATGAAGAATGGCTGATTGCTTTACCATTTGATGCTATGTTAGGCAATCTGGCACGGTCACCCCAGGAGAAACCTGAGCAGACGTCGGATGACAGGCCGCTGTTTTCCCATTTCTGTTTTTCACGCATGTGATTCCCATCACCTTTACACTTCCCCTGTTACAGCTTCTGCCCTCGGCTTCACTGCGCAATCAAACTAAGTGGTGAAACGCGTGTTCCGGAGAAGTGACCCTGTGTTGGATGAAACCAGCAAGTCTGCTTAAATGAACTGTTCCCCCTTCGCAGGAACCCACATTCTGCAAAAAAAGTTTAATAAAGTGACCTTTAATGGGTGTTGGACACCATCTCGCCATGTTAGGATGCGACTCTGTTGCCTTGATGCTCTGCTTCTCAAAACATTGTGTTAGGGTAGTTAATTCGAGACTTATGGACTTTACGAACAATGCACCTGTGCTGTTTTTGTTTTACGGGCCTGTAGCTGCAGATCACTGCAAGATTATTGTCCCAGAAAAAACTCGGACAATATGCATACAGAGGTCACTGGGTAAAATCGGGTAGACGCTGCTATTTTTTGTGCAGTTTATTAATTTTGTTGACGCTCTAGTCCAGTGCTGCTTAAAATTTTTGGTTTGTATAAGCTAGCAGATTTTTAATCTATTTGAACAGCTGGACAATTTTGCTAAATAAAACAGCTGATTTGACTGGCATGATATGGAGGAGGAGTGTTTCAGACTCAGTTAAGACCCAGCAGTATCTTGCTCTGTTTCCAGAACACAGGTGGCATTTGTCTGTCTTTTTTTTCTTTTTCTTTTTTTTTTTTTAAATGTTATTGCCCAGGACTGTCGTTCTTTTTTTTTTTTAAATTTAGTTGGATGTCATCCAAGTATCACGTGTTTTTAAATGTGTAATTGTAGCCCAGAGGTGTGTTGATTTCATTTGGTTTTGGCGATAAAACGGTCTGCATAGCAACGAAAAAACAATGTGTGTTTGTAGATAACGTCTGCCAGTAGCAGCATGTACCACAACATGAGTGAAGGCCTTAAGAGATCCCCAATGGAATACCTCACATCACTATGGTAACCCTGGCAGAGAGAGCATTTGTTTGGACAAATTGATGTCTATCAGATAAGTGTGACCCAAGACAGGAGAGGGCAGTTCTGTTTAAGCCATGAGTGCCTGCGTATCTGTTGAGAAGAATCTGGAGATCAGTGGTGTCAAGGAGCATCGTTGGGCGTAGCATGCGGATGGTGTGTGTGTGTGTGGGGGGGGGTTATCAGAAAATAGCAGGATTCCACCAACATCCTTAAAGTGTTTTGTGTGTGCTGTGAACACCCATAAAACCTAGCTGTTCTGCCCTGATAACCTTTTTGACTCAAGAACTCATTGAGCTATTGTTTCCCCCCCACTCTGAGACATTTCACAAAACAGATTTAACATCATTCTAAATATTTATTTACATTTGTTTTCCAGATTTGCTTTGTCCAAATTTATGGAAAAAGAACTTGCGTATTAAGATGCACAGTAATGGCCTTTGGTTTCCAGTCACAGGGAAAAGGTTCTATAAAGGCTGGTTTGGCCTCATGTTTGAAAGAGGTGTTGATTCGGGGCGGTCTGTCTTGTTTTCATTTAGCTCCATAACATGCAGGTCATGACTGGACAGGATGTTCCGGATCTGTCTCTGTTTGATCCAGCTCTGGAGAATACATATATAATACCTGCTCATTACTTCATTTACCATTTAGAAAAAATGCATGCAACTTTCCGCCGAATTTGAGAGCATGTGGAAATGCACATTTGTGCTTGTTTGACTGGATTTTGCACAAGAGAGGTTCTCAGCTATGACAATTTGCCATTATTATAGATCCGTTAGTTAAAGCTTTGTTTGATGTTGATCACAGCGAACTGACTTGCAGTGTCAATGAACATAGTGTTGAAACAGCCTTCACATTTTTATGTTTGCTGAAAACAGGTGTCAAGCAAGGACTGAATGCTCACTGGCCAGCAGTGGCTGTTTTCCAGGCTGTGTGCACTGGGGAGATGACCTCTCCGGCGTGGGCACGTTGCACTTCGGTTCCCCTTCTCCACAAGGCAGCTCGCCTCTTTGACCTGGAGCTGTCAGTCAAACATATGAGGGAATCTCATCCACGCACACTGTTGGAGAGCTCAATAATGAGGCATTGCCACGTGAGAAGCAGACGGGAGCATTAGGGTACAAGAAACGGAAAAAAAAATAGAGAAATGCTAAACTCATTTAGAAGGGACGCTGCAAAATTTTAATCTGCCGATCCATTCAGTCATCTTAGCTTGTGCTCGTGGTTAATTAGCCATAATATTAATTTTACAAATGCGACATACGGTTTAATTTTTTAATGTAGCTTGATGTTGAACAAATTTAGTTTTAGATTATGAGCTGAGAAGGAGCATAAACAGCTGAACTGGGTTGGTGAGCCGTTGATCGCAAACATAGGCTTGTTCCTACAGCACTTTAATGGGATCAAATTAGCCTATATAAGAAAATCAAAGCTATCTTTTGTGGACTACTTTTTAGACAACACACACACACACACACACACAAGCTCGGCTTAGTGGGTGCAGAATAATCAGGGTAATGAAGAGAACTCGCATTGCTTACTCTTTGCTCTAAAGTAGGCTATGTTTTGTTTGCAGATTTAGAATAGGCGTTCAGTTTGTTCATATTTCATTGAGCTAATGGTACTCTACAGCGCACTGTATGATTTAATGCAGGTTTCCCTTTCATATAATGCTAGCTAATGTAGTAATCCTCGTGGAAAATTTTGACTGTAAAGGTCAAACCACAGCATATCCTTTTGAGGTTTGTCTGTGATAGTGTATGGGTTTCATCCTCCTTATTTTGCAGTTTGGTGTTTGGTTACTCCTGTCCCCCCCGAAACACATCTAGATGTTGTGATCAATCACAACCAAGTGGTAGTGTTGTGTTGTACACACACACACACACACACACACACATATATATATCCTTATTCCTGCCCGAGGAATCGCTGTACAGGAGGTATGTTTTCCATTCACACAGAATATTTTTCATCATTCTGAGTTTTAATATATTTATTAGAGGCTGTTGATCATGTTGCTTAACTACCTTTGTCTATAATTTGTTTCCTTTTCTCTTTTTAAGGGTGTGTGATATTTTGGAAAGTCTACGTTCAAAGCAGGACAGTTACCAGGCTAATGGGGCATGGTTTTGTTACCAGTACATTCTACAACAGTTGTCATTGTCCTGGATTGCTGTTGTTACTGCTATACTTTTAAATCCATGGCTATGTGTCTCACTTTTTCTGGCAAGTTACCAGCAGGTTTTAAGTTGCGTCAAGAGCTGCACTCAGCATTCACAGCCAACACTGTTGTCTGATAAGGCCAGATGGTGAGCGGTTTGGACCCAGCATTGAGCCTGGTAACTCGGGTGGGGTTGTGAATTACACTGGCGTTGCAGTTGTGCTTTGATAAACATTCTTGCCAAAGTATTAAATGTTACATTTACATATAGTGTTTTTTTATATTTAGCATAATCATCAAATGATTTTTATGGCTGCGAGTGATGCACGCACTAGTGAAGAAACCAACAAGACAGAAGCAAGGCAAGAAATAAGATTACATTTGTATTTTTTTTTTTTTTTTTTGGTTTATCTTTGAACTAGTTTCACACATTTTCTATGTATGAAACCTACTACTAAACATGTTTGTTTTATAGCTTTGAGAAGAATATATGGTTAAATAACTAATGCTAACCATTGGGTTGCACCCTTTCTTAAGTTGCCACAGGCAGGACAGTTATTGCTCATCTTCATTTTTACGTTACTTAACATAACACGGTCAGTAGTCAGATCACCGTGGAGGAAAAAGCGTTAGTGTGTGAGTGTCTCCTTGTTGTGGGCTGCCAGGGTTCAGCTTGAGGAATGGAAACAAGCCTTTAACATGTTCACACTCAGTAACTGGTGCTTCCTTCAGGTGTTCTTCTGGATGAGCAATGGATGAGTAGTAACTGGGTGATGAACCTCTGAAAGAGCAATTTTAGTCTCGTTGAGTGGTCTTCCAGGAAGTCCTGTTTTACACAGATATGATGACCAGATGGCCTATTATCCTTGTGCAAAATAGCTATGATTTTTTTTTTTCTTAGCGCTCAGTGATCTCTTTATTCAATGACTTTTTTTTTTTTTTATTTTAATGCTTTTGCTCATTTTGGACAATGAAAATTTTCCAGCCTACAGTCAGCCATTGTTGCCCATTTTTATTCAAAGTGCAAATGTCAGTCTTGTGCTTTTTTCTTGCTTTTTTGTTTGGTGTGTCCTGGTTGGGGCTGAGGGTCATCTCTGTGTTAGCCAGCTGATGGGAACAGTGCTGCTGAGGCAGGGGGACCACATTAGCACCCATTAGCTGTCCCAGGGCACTGCTGCGCTCAGCTGATCTGGTGACAGGTGCAGCCGAAGCCAGACTACTCGGGACGACACGTTTGGAGGGAATGAACCATCTGTGCCCCCGCCCCCCTAGTGCAGTTAGAGGATGCTTAACAAGTACCACGTTGCTAATGTGGGGGTGAGCTGCTCTGCAGTGGGGCCTGCAAGCGGACATGTTCTGCAGGCATCAAGATATGTGACCCTTGGCTCCCACTGGGACTTCGAACACGCCTTCCTGTGGCCATTAGTTTACCATGAATGTAACCGCGTACCTCAGCTGCCATCCCCGAGTGCATGTGCTCCAGCTGAAGCAGCATCGTCTTGCAAATGGAACATCTGCTGCGTGCTTTTGTTCCTTTAATAAGGATTATCGTCAAACGGGTGGTCTTTGTGCGTGGTTTAAAAACGGTTGCGGGTTGAACGTTAAGTATAACGTGACCGATTTGCAGAGTACTCACCAGTAGCCTTGCAAAGAAAGTAGGTTCAGTGTTCGTTCAGTGTTCGATGTTGGGTGCTTGCAGGATGTATCTGCTTCAGCTGGGGGGGGGGGGCATCTTTGTTGAGAAAGGCGACTCTGACAGCTTTTCTGGTGGAAAATCTTACATTTTCCTGCCCGTTGTGAGAAAAGTCAGTTCTGCTGTGTAATTTGCCATGGTGGCTAAGTGAAATTTTGGGAGGCATCAAGATGATTCTTTATTGCAACATTTTTTTTTTATTGTGCATGACGGTATGCATGTGAGCAGGAATGAGCAGAGTGTGTTTGTGTGCAAGTGCGCTCCATATGGATGAGAGGGTGTGCAGCGTAGGCGAGTACGTGTGGTGTATCAGTATGTGTGCGTGGGAGCGTTTTTGGCCAGTCGGGATATAAACAGCGTCTCTCGCAGTTCATCTGGTTGACCTGTCTTCATCTGCTTTCACCACACAGTTTGGCGTTTTTCCCTTCCTGTCTGGCCTCTGTCTCACTCTGCCGGCCTCAATCTCTCCCCGTGTCTCTGCATCTCGGTACCCCCATCCCTCCGAGTGCCAGTTCTCCCTAATCAAAGATGACAGCAGGAATCCAGGGAAGCGCAGGAGAGCGTTGGCTAACCCGATACGTCCGGCCTCCCCTGCCCCCGTGCTTCTCAGTCAGCCGTGAAAGGGAATGTAGGTCGACAAATATGGAGGCCTTGGTGTTAAATAACATAGCCATCTTCTTGGGTTTTATACTTAAGGGTTATAATATGTCACCTTAACATCAGAAGCAAGACAACTGAGAAGGTACTAAACTGCAGTTCGAAACATTATTAAATTTTTTGTCTCACCATTGGTGTTCTACCAGCCTACACTGTCTCCGTTACATTTATTCATTTAGCTGATGTTTTTCTCCAAAACGTCTTACGATTAATTGAAATGATTTTCCCTTTTTACATAGCTGCGCAATTCTTACTAGTGCAGTTCAGGGTAGGTATCTTGATCGTGGGCACTAAAGTACAAGGTGGGATTCAAACCAGGGTCAGTTGAGTGCAAGGCAGCAGCGCTAACCGCTATGCCACCTGCTGCTCCCGTTAGTATGGGCCACAGTGACTAGTCTCATGTGCTGGGGAAGGGTGAGCCTGTAATTAATAACTAGTCTTTAACTCCAGGAAACAGGTGCAGGTCCCCAGATCACACACAGGTGGTGACTGAGCCACTTAGTCCTCACAGGCAGTGGTCCATCGATGACCCAGGACCTGAGCAGACCAAATAACACAAGGGAACATTACCTTCTGAGGAGATGGGAGAGGAGCGAGTTTAAAAAAAAAAAAAAAAAACTCCCACAGCTTCTGCTAAGATGCCCATGCTAACCTCACAAAGCTCCAGCTGTAGCACAAAGAAAGAAAAATGCAGAAGTTCAGAGGTCAGGTTAATCTCAGTTATGTCAAATCTATATCTGCAGTGCCGGTTAAAATAGATTCAGCCCTGACCCCATTATGCACACCACACATTGGATGGGTTTTTTTTTCTCCTTGCCCCTTCCCATTAGTTGTGTGAGGGCAGAGAGGTTCGAGCTCCCAGAGGCTTTGCCATACTTCTCGAGTTCACTTTCAGCCTTGAGCTGTCCAGAGTCTTAACCCAGCAGTTGGAAAACATGACACATACAATAAGGATAAGAGGTTTGTTTCCTGATCATTCTTGCCCTTCCCAAAGACGACTCATACGTCCAGTACCTTTTACAAATTTGAGTATGCGTGGGCAAGCTGGGCATTACTTGCTCGAGAAGACCTGGAAAGAAGATTCACAACAAGGCAGCCCACAAGTGTCCTGCATGTCTGGGAATTGCTGCCGAAGAGTTGGGAAGAGATGTTGGCTCATTTCTCACTAAAACTTGGCTGATCACCTTGGGGGGAAAAACTAGTTTAGAGCTAGTTAACTCACATTTTTGCCTGTACTGTATTTGTTATGGGTAGATTTGGGGTGTTTCTCCGCACTTTGTTAATTATGTAAACCACTCTTTTTATTGTATATGATGGCAGCCATCGGTCTGGTCAGAAACGACCGAGTAAGGTAGGCCTTTCACCCCGTTTCTATGGGTGTTCACAAACATTATAATCTTTCAGAGGTAGTATTGTGTTGTTCCAAGTATTTAAGAGGTTGAGCTGAATTCTTGTTCTCTCATTTTAAAGGCTTAAACAAATATGATCTCTGCTGTGAAGGAGTAGGTTAGACAAATAACTTATCTTGAAATACTTGGGGATGTGTAATCCTCCAAAAAATGTGTATGTTTAGATTATTTCCCTTCATGGTTCTGAAAAGCCCTAACCCACAAATGTCAAAACACTGGGCAGAGTGATGGGCTGTCAGGTGTGTATTTCTGCTTTGTTTTTTGAGTTGACAAGACTGCTGCACTTTAAATTCCAAGGTGCTTGTGGAGAGGGTGCTGATGCCTTGAGACATGAGGGCACATGGATTTCATTGTCATGCCACTTGAGCAGCTGAAAGATTTTCATCTGGACATCTTTCAGAGGGCAAGATAAATATGTAATGGAACAGGGCCTGATAGATGAGGTGCTCTCCACTTGCCTTCATTATGGGCGCACTCGCACATTATAGACGAAGAGATTGCAAGACCCTTAATTTGACCCAGAAAATTATCATCTATCCAGTGCTGTACATCCTCAACTCACACACCCAAATGGGACTAGAAGTCTGCCTGTGACTATTTGTTCATAAATCCAACTGCACCACAACCAGAACAAGCTTAATACAGATGCAGCTTGATTTATTCATTGGCTGGGTTCGGTTAGCTACAGCTGTAAGTAAAGTTCTTGTAAGACTTGTATCAGTTTATTCTATTTTCATCAATCATTTGTTCAATACAGGGTCAGCGTGGTCCATCCAGAGCCCTTCCCAGAAACATAGTGCTTGAGGCAGGAACCTCCACGGTCAAGACGCCAGTCCGCCATGCGTCTTTTTGTTAATGTTAAAACTACAGTTATCCCTCAATTTATGCACACTCACGCAACACATTTTCACTAGAATGCAATTCGATTTTTAACACTGTTGTCTGATTTACGTAGCAATCTGCTTGAAACAACATGCCAGGGAAAAGCAGGGGGGAAATGTGCACACTTGCCTCAGGTATTTTGTTGTATCTATTTAATACTGTGCTACATAGGTGAATACAGTAATATATAGTGCTGTGCTACATTATACATATACAGTACATACATATGCAGTAAAATTTATGCTATTCTACATAGGTAAACACAGTAATATATAGCACTGTGCTACATTGGTGGATACAGTAAAATGTATGCTATTCTACATAGGTGAACACAGTAAAATATAATATATATATATATATATATATATATATATATATATATATATATATATATATAGCACCGCACTATATCTGTGAATAGTGCTCGTCTACACAGATGACTATGAACAAGTTATCACTGACAGAATAGAGTTGTAGGGGTTTTGTTTGTGCAAGAGAGTTATATGTATGTCTGGTTGTTAATAAATCAGTGTTGTATTTGTTTGGTTACATTGCAGTGGAAAATCCTTTTAAATGTTACCACAAGAGTACACAAAGTGTGATTTCTTCCTTATGCTTTTTTCAGTGTTCTAAAGAAATTTGGGTAAATTATTTGGGGGTTTTGGGTTGGGCTGGAATGTGTTATACTTTTCCCGATAAATAACAATAATGGCTGTCTCAACTTGTGCATGTTCACACAATGTGGCCTTTTCAGGGAAAAATCACCGCCACTGCCTATTCAGTGCTCACCAGTTCATTACACTGGCGCAATTTGTCAGCTTCTGGCCGCTTGGATTTTGCTTTTTTGTCTATACAATTAGTGCTGCTGTTAAGTGAAGTTGATGTTAACGGTATGGGTAGTTGCCCTGAATTGTGTTCAGTCTTCAGCCAGACGGCTAATCCTTGATAGAGGCACATCCACAGCTGCAGTTAATATACTAGTTGACCACATTGCAAATCTTCCTCTTTCCCTTTAGCCATCAACCTTGCCAAGCATGATGTCCTCCTCAGATGACCATACAGTAACAATACAAAGATGGGCACGTCTCAATTTGTTCACTGGGTAGGTCCTGTAAAAGTTTTGGATGCAGCTCTAATCAAGTTAAACCAGTGATGGTAACACAGTCTGCACCAACTCCTGAATTCCAAGTATTACCCATACACATATGCTATGTTCATCATCTGGTCATTGATCACCAGATGCAAGCTGACTTGAATCAACCCATTTGGCTGCCAGCATATGTTTTTGGGAATGGAAGTTTCATTCCCTATTTTTGAAAATAGATGAGTTATGAAAATGCAATTAAAATAAAGGTGAACTTTCTTGTCTTCTAAAATGAGTTTGATAGGAGGAATCAGTGTATAGACTTTGAGTGAGAACGTCCAGGGGAGGTGCATGACATTTTCCTGAGAGCTCTTTTTTTTTTTCCAGTGGTTTGTAAATGTTTGCGAGCGCATTTGTGTCACCTAAGGCGGGGGCGGTTTCCTGCGGGCCAGCAAAGACCCGTGGCCGAGAGACCCCGATCGTTACACGACTAAACAAAGCCGACACGCTGTTAAATAATTATTGCCCGTGGGCTCCAAGGAAGTCTCAGGGATATGTACGACTGAGCCCCATCGCCAGGACTGCCCCTCCCCACTACGGCAGCAGACAGGAGCAGCACGCTTTATTAGAAACGGCAGGCCGTGTCTCCAGCCAGCTGGGTAATTGCGGGGCTGCGTCCTCTCCACTAATCAGACCAGACAGTCGCTGCCACGGCGATCGCGTCCACGGGGGGGCGAGCCGCGCTAATTAGCGGCACGACGAGGGGCGCGCCGTTGCGGCAGCATCCACAGCACCGAGCATACAAACGGCGGTGTTCACAGCTTCACCTGCAGTGGCCGTTTGCCTTGCTCCTCGAAGCATTGGGGGTCACCGGGGTCCAATCACAAGGCAGGTCTGTCTGCATGCTGCATTTTCCCAGAGTGCCTCCCAGGGGACTTCTTGGAGGGACGTAATTTACTGTGGTTTCCACAGCAAGCTCTGCAGCTGTTACCTTTTGTGACCCAGCACACAGAGCAAGCTGATTGGCTGGTTTCATCATTCCCCAGCATCCCCCACCTGGTTGGTTGGGTGGGTAATCTGGTTGGGCAGTTGATGGCTGCTCTCAGTTCTTATTTCCACAGAAAGAACATAGCAGCATGACAGAGGCTTCAAAACAATGGGACCGTAGTGTGTGTGTGTGTGTGTGTGTGTGTGTGTGTGTGTGTGTGTGTGTGCGTGCGCGCCATCAACAGTGGGCTGCCTAATCAGATTAGTCCTGTTAGCAGGGGTGCACGTACTTAAGCCCGCTGGTTCGAATCGGCGCCCCTTCAGTCAACAAGCACATGTGCCAACAAGGGGAGGCGGCATATGTCACCCTCGCCATATGGCTGTGGGTCGGCTCTGGGCCCAGCGTGCGGAAACACTGATTCATGGCGGGCGGAGCTGCCAGCTCTCAGAAATGAACATTAGGCGCTCGCAATTTCAGTGTAGGCTTTGACAGCAAACGTGTTACTGCTTTACACTTGCCGCGTCTCTGCTGCCATCCAGTTCCTTTTGTCAGCTGCGATGAAATGACTAATTAAAACACGCCAGCTGTCCCCGAGTTCAAAATATCCTGGCTGCCTCTTCCTGCCTCTTTCCCGCGACACGAGCCCGCGCCGCAGAGATATTGTTTCCACGCCGTTCTGCAAGCTCTCCTCCAAAGAAAAATTCAGAGCGTCGACCGCTGTTTTAATCGAGCCATGAACTTGAGGTGGCAGATGAGTTGTGTGCTTTATTCGATGGTTCCACTGCGTGGTTCGTTTCTGCATGGGCCAAACTTGAGTTTTTTTGGGGGGGCTGAAGATGGGAGCCAGCTGTCTGTTACATGCACAGCTATTGACAGAGGTATTTTTCTCCAAAATGGCGGCTTCCCAAGAGCCTGCTTCAACTAAACTCGAGCAGCTGGCAGGAGCAGCAGGATGATTGTCCTCCAGGGTTCAGCTGGTCGGGTCGATCATGTCCTTATGGTGAATGGAGCTGCAGGGGGTCGTGGTGGAGCTTTATCTGGTGCTTGAAGGATTGTTTTTTTTTTTTGTAATATATATGTTGCAAATGCTCCTGTTGAACTCCTTGCGGAGCAGTGGTATGAACACACTGCAGCGTTTGCCTTACAAATGTGAGCCCCTGCCTGGGGGCAGCAGACTGCTCTGCTCTGCTCCACTTAGTGCTCCGCTTGCAGGAGCCTGGGGCCACGGGGAAATTTACAATCCAAATTCCCACTTCTAATCTTTAAAGTACGTTTTCATGCCGTTTTCTCTTGGAATTGGAGTGGCATCAGCTGCATAAAGCCATTTAAACTTTTCGTTTTGCATGCGCAGTATGTTACATGGGGGGGCATTCCGGTTTCCATAGCCGCTTTGCCGTAGTGGAACCTGTGATTTACAACAAAGGTACACGGAAACACATGTGAACTGCCTCTGACATCGTGGTGATCAAGTCTAAGATCAACATCTAACATCAAAGACCCAGGTTCAGCAGTGGTTCTGGGCTTCTTCATGCATTCAGCACGTGGCCACGAGTGAGCTGCGGCTTGCTGGGTTTTAGGGTTGCAGCACTTGCAGATGGACCTGAGGGGTTTAATGATGGGACAGGTTTCAGGGGTGAACTCTGGCTCAGCTCACCACCCTCTTTCAAAGTCTCCAAATAAATTCCTGTCAAATGCAACAAAGTTCTTCCCAATAAACAGTTCATCACTCTGAAATTAAATTTAATAAGGGTAGGCAAAGTGGATAGAGCTCCTGCCTTGTATTCATAAAGCCCAGGTTTGACTCCCACCTCCCACGACAGTACCTTTGATCAAGGTATTTACTCTAAATTGCTCCAGTGAAGATTACCTAGCTGTATAAATGAGTAAATCATTATAACTTAACATTGCAACTGAATATTGAGGGGAAAAAACAAATGGAGAAATTGTTGATGCATTGTCTTGTGCTGTTATGCTGTCTTTTTTTCTGCAGTATGTTGCAGTTTTTAAATTCTGAAATGCCACAAAATGTTTTTGATCAAAATGAGTTTAGTCGGAGTGTATTTTAATGGTAGCATTCCAATAATTTGTGATGTTTAAAAAAAAATGCAGGCGGAAACGATTTTACACCTTATCGATTCACCATGAGTGTATTGCATCACAGTGCCTTTTAGCCAGCTGCAGATCGAGCTTCATCTTTACACCCGCATCTGCGGAGCCGTTTTAATGAGGCTGGAGCACAGCCGATGGGCCGCTCTCTGCTACCATTACATCCCATTAGTATCATCATTAAGATAACCTGCACCTCACTGTACCCTAAGTATTATAACCCCAGTCATCTTGTGCCCAGGCTCCAACTACAGGGTTTCCATCCCAGTGTGTCTTGCAAACTGGTTTCCAAGGCAACACCGTTGAAGGGCAACATTTCCTCTGAGAATTTCTACATGTCTGAAGCAGAGGTCTCCTACAGGAATCTTAGAATACATCAATAGGGCTCCGGAGCAGTGCCGGCAAACCCACGTCTGTTTTAGAATTTACCGTGCCTTTGCTTTTCTCATTTTGTCCGTAAAGCTGAGGTGGAAGTGCATTTAAGGCCCACGTGAAGCTTTCTTTACCCTCCGACTGTAAGCTGAAACGTCTGAAGATTGAGCAATGTCTGAAAGGCTTTGCAGATTCACTGAAGAGACTTGTATTCAACTCGCATGGGCTTGCAGCTGCTCACGGGGTCTCGGTGTTTGAGTTGCTTGAGCAACGCCTTTTGGTGTGTTTAACCGAGGCTTTCATAAGTGTGCGCCATTCTGCTTCAGTCAAGTGTGCACATTAAAGCTTTTGAACAGAGCACACTCCCCTCTCTTTGTGCTCTCGGTGTGTCCGAGTAGCATGTTCGCTTGCTGTGCAGCCGTTGCAGCTCAACACTCAGACCTGGTGGCTCTGCAGTAAGGCATGGCAACTTCTTACTTTGCAGAAGAAGTATCTCCCCTCTCTCCTCTCTGGTGCAGACTTGGGCTCTGCATTTTAACCGCACGCGGCAAGGTACAGGGCTGGGGGATAAATTTCATTGTGAAGCTCAGAAGTAGCATTTGTGGTTTTTTTTTTTTTTTTTTAAATGTTGTTTTAAAGGTTTTTTAACAATGCTGCTCTTTTAGCTATCAAGCGGTAGGTAAGATGCAGTAAAACCCCATAAAAAAAGATAAATTTAAATGATGGGCTCCCAAACCTCCTCCACTCTTTCCAGTCACCAACAGTGACGGTTGTACCGGATTCACTGAAAATGGCGTATGTTTTTTGTGAAAATTATTAGTCACAGTAGGGTGGGGGGGGGTCTCCCATAATGCAATGCTGCAGTATGTTTGTAATTAGTTGTGTCTAACCATTGTAGAGCGTTACAGGGGGCTTGTTGACCAACTCTGCGTTTACTACGTTCTGAGAGCTTTGCAGCGGGTACGTTATTGTGCTGTCTAAGTGCTGGTGTTTAAACATTGCCGCAGAGAAATAAACTGTATTCCCACAATCCCCTTTCCTTTCGTAAGGGGTCATTACAGTGTTATTGTATGTATCTTAGTATTACTGTGCGTTATATTTCATGTGCACAGATTGTACGTAATAATCTATTTCCAGCACGTCTAATAAATGAAACCTTTTTTTTCCGTTTTCTTTTCACATAGTAACTGTAAATATTATAAGCTTCACAATAAGGCAGAGCTGCATTTTTACTCAGCAATGTTTTGGAACCCACTGTGCTTATTGTGAGGTTGATAATATGACAATGACTTACCCATTTATTAACAAGGGCAATTTTTACTCTAAGTACCACAGTTGAGGGGGCAGGAGCTGTGATTTGAACCTGGGCCTTTTGAATGCAAAGCAGCAGCTCTAGACAATACACCGCATCGCATTTCACTCCAAAGATAGTTTTATCTCAAGCGTACATCATCTGTACGTGTTCCAGCTTGAGAGCAAATCTCAGGGTCTGTAAACGGCATAAGTACTTCCCACAAGGGTCCAACAGCTAACCCTGTCTTGGGTTTCCAGCAGTCAGTGTTATCGTCTCAAGGTCAGTTCCTCAACCGCTACACCACCTGCTACTGGTGTGTGGTGCCAGAGGAGGTGGGGTCTCTGCAGAGAAATCCCTGTAAGGGTGCAAGGGAGGGAGAGCGCCCGGAAGGGCGTGCTGTGGGGCCACGATCTCTTTTCACAGCACAATTGAAACATAATTATTTCATGCCAGATTGTGTGCTCAGCAAAGCCCTGAATAGGAAAGGCATTTAACTTTAATTAGGTGTGATTTATTCATACTGACTGGATCGCTCATAGAAATTGGATCATCTGATTATAGTCTAGCATGAAAATGACCTGATTAAACACTTGATGAAATCTAGGGAGAGGAATAAAAGGGAACCTTGGGTGGATTGTGGGAGGTTCTGCTTTGGGAAGGCAGAGGGGACGGGGGGGGGGGGGGGGCTCCCAAGCTTGGCGTNGGGGGGGGGGGGGGGGGGGGGGGGGGGGGGGGGGGGGGGGGGGGGGGGGGGGGGGGGGGGGGGGGCTGCCAAGCTTGGCGTTGTGGTCCGTTTCTGATTCTGTCGTGCCTTGTGCTCTGCTGCGTCACACACAGGCTGTCACCACTTACACAACTGCTGTTTCATATTAGTTTGTGCCACAGGACTTAGGTTTATTTATTTAGTTAACACTTTTCTCGAAAATCGACTTAGTGTTCAGTTACTTACAGTGATTTACCCATTCACGCGGGGTAATTATCACTGGAGAAATTTGCGGTAACCACCTTACTCATACACCCAGTGCTGCTGCAGGAGGTCGGGCTTGAATCTGGAGCCAGCAGCTCTAACCACTGCACCACCTGTCGTGTCAGAGTCACTTTTGTTTGCATCTGTTTTAATGTCATTTGCAATTTGTGATTCACACATGTTAATTGTAATTTGTGCGGGCTCAGGTGTGTGACACAAATTGGCCACACCACACAGTAATCATAGCTTACACATGTATGCATATGTTCCAAATACAAATCAGAGACCTAATAGTAAATACACATAATTAAAGGGAACACCAGCCGTTAATTTTTCACATAATAGAAATAAAAATGCATACAGGTGTTGTTCAGTTTAATCTAAAGTGTCAAACGCGAGCAAAGTAATACTAAGCAATAGCATTTCCTCTACTGTGAGTGCGGAGTGATCGTTTCCACATTCGGCTGAGTGTTTACTCACTGTCTGCGCTGACTGTGTTCTATGTGCTGTGGCCATTACTCTGTTCCTGACGTCTCGGCGCTGCCACTGTGTTTTCAGGTGTAACATCGGATGAGAATCGCGAGTCCAGAACCCGCAGCTCTGCCAAAGTTTCCGGGCTCCAGCGCAGCCAGGAGCAGAGTAGCGAGGCACCCTTCGCTCCGCCCCTGCCCAGCCCTGCCCCTGCATCCCCACCCGCTGGCTCTGTGGCCCCAGCAGCCACTCCCGCTCCACCACCACCACCTCCTCCTCCTCCTCCTCCACCTCCTCCTCCTCCCAAAGCCCGGGTCAGCTCGCCAGCACCTCTAACGGTCAAGAAAGAAACTCACAATCCGTGCCCCACCCCTCCGGCACTAAGAGTTCAGCCTCTGTCCGAGCACCAGGCCCCACCCCCCCAGCATCACCCCCCACCCATAATCAGTTACCAGGTGCATCACCCACAGCAATACAACAGCCTTCACAGCATCAGGTACAACTTCACCCTCTTTTGCTGCTTCTAATGTTTGCATCTCCCTGGTTTGATGGGGCAGTGTAGTAATGCCTTTTTTTCCCCTCCCCCCCATAACAGTCGCAGCAGTAGCAGCGGTCCAGGTGTGAGCCTCCCCAGACACCACCTGCCCCCGCCCCCTCATATCAGTGGCCTTCCCCCATCGGCCCCAGCCTTGCCTCTGTCCATCGCAGACCTCTCTGCCTCGCACTACTCCCTGCGAGCTCCAGCGCATCGCCATCCGGCCATGTTCGCCAGCCCTGCCACACTGCCACCACCGCCGACCTTACCCACAAACGGCCTTGTGGTCCCAGGGCACCCCAGTGGAGCTGGATACCCAGGTGGGTCCGCCCTCCTTTCCTATGCCCTTCCTCCAGCAAGGGAGCTTGGGATTTGTTGTTCTACCTCCACCCCAGCCCCTTGTTCCACTTGTTTTGATTTAAGGTGTAAACAATACAGTAAGGAAATTTGCTTATATTGGCAGTAAGATTTGTAATAATCAGAACATATAATGTTGTTCATTTCTTATGTTTGAATTTTGTGCTTGTGGCCAGTTTTCTTACTACAGGTACGTCTACAAGTGCAGTTTTAAATGCAAGATGCCTGCAGGTAAAATGTTACAGAATGATGTTACAGTTTAGGGCAAGTGGTGACAGTAAAGGTCCAGTATCTCAGGTAAAAAAACAGCAAAAAGAAGGAAAAAAGTCATTTAAACTTTTCTACCAACTCACTTACAGCTTCACATTTAATAAAAAGTATGTCGAATAAAATAGTTAGATCAAAACCAATAACACTGCTAATTTATTTCTTAACCTGTGTGCCTTCTATATATCATTGCAATGTGGTAAGTAAATGAGTTTAAAATTTAGTTCATCTGACTTAGTGCTGAAGGTGGGTACAATACCCATCCCACAACTGTGTTTAAAAGTTAAATATTTAAAATAAAACTAAGGTAATGTTTCATTTGCTCGACAGTGGCTTTCAATATAGTTTTAATTTTTGGTACAGTTTCATAGTGGTTAGATTTCACTGCATTTGGGGCCACAAATGATGGTTTTGCCTTCAGATAATGGTTCTTCTGATAAAATGTAGTCCTAAAGTCCTAAAAAGCCCTAAAAGGCCGGTCTGTTTGACAAGATAGTGGGATCGCGTTTTACTTTGATTATTCAGTAGTAGTGTTAGAAAGAAACAAAACTGCTAAGTTGTAATAATGGCATGTAATTTGATGGCCAGATGAAAGGCGCAAATCCTATTGCAAATGTTTAGCGGGGTAAACATTTTTATCTTTTTCCAATCAAACTATGTCCCTAAACTGCACGTTTTAGTCCGTATATAGACGAATGGACAGTAAGTTTCCACTCTTGTCACATAGCTTTAAACTAACAGAATTACAATACTTGAGAATTTGCCCTGCTAACATATTGAATAGCCTAAAGTAATATATTTATTAAAGTGTGACGTTGTCTTGTTTAATCGTGTTGCTATTTCTTCCATCTTCTCAGTTTACTGAGATAGGCTCATATATGTCCCTGTAAGTAACTGTGCTGTTTATTTGGTACTTATTCACTGCTGTTTTTTTCTTTTTTTCCAAACTGACTCTACTTATTGTTACTTAGACTATACTTACTCTATTTCTTTACCTGCTCTGTGTTTGAAAGGACAGTTACCACGTCACGTCTCGTATGTGCAGTCGTACTCGGCTGTTGAAATGTTCTCTTGCGGTGCTCAGTATGTAAAGGCACGTTGTAATAGTAATACTGCTGAGTGAGCATTTAACAACCTGTAGGCGCTGAAGTGGACAGGACTGTGTTTAGCAAAGAGCAGGAGTAGCGGCAGGGAGGAGGAGAGTCACTGTTTTCTGCTGAGATGACTCTTGGTGTTCTTTCTTGTCTTTAGATACCAGCCTGTTGATATCATTCAACCAACCAATCATGTATTGCCAGCCTCATTCGGGGATTCTGATTGGCACTTTGTCACAGGCAACTCTCTTACCACCACCAATGAGTCCTCACGTAGAAAACCCTCACAGCATGAGCTGGAGAAACAGGGAATGCCAGGTGACTATTCTTTCTTCTCTTTTTACCTCTGTTGTGAAGACTGACTGGCCCCCGTGCCTCTTTGTGTCTCCCCTTTTTTTCCCCCCTTTTCTCGCTCTCCTCTCTTGCAGAGCATGACCTCCTCCGGCAAGAGCTGAACAACCGCTTCCTGGTTCAAAGTTCAGAGCGGGGCCGGGGGCCCTCCGCATCCCCGCTGGCCCCCGTGTCACTCCTGAGGGCCGAGTTTCACCAACACCAGCACATGCACCAGCACCAACACACCCACCAGCACACCTTCACGCCATACCCCGCCAGCCTGCCCCCTGCGGCCGTCATTGCGCCGCCCACTGCACCCCCCATGGTGCGTACCCCAGCCAGAAATGTGAGGATAAGTAGCGCTCCCACCTCCACCCCCGACCTGCCACACACCCCTCTCCTGTTGCGCGGTCCCCTCCCACTTCGGAGCCTGATACTTCCTTTGTTTCTTTGTTGAGAATGGACTTAAACAGAGTTGCATCTCACAGAACTTCTACATCTTGGCTTCAAACCAAACCAAGAAGTGGTGTTTTCCGGCAGAAATCCGGCGTTATTCTCGAAACCTTTGTGAGCGACGCTGACAATGTGGTCTGTAAAGTACACCAAAGCCACATGTTCACGACCACTACCGCGATTGTCCTGCAGATGGATTCAGTTAGTCTCAGCTGACTGAAGTTTGTCCGTCTGTTCCTGCAGTATCGCGCTTCAAACGCCTCACGCTCGGAGGAAGTGCAGTCTGTGCAAGGAATGCAAATGTTTTATTTTTAACCCACACTAACCGTTTTAAACTGCTATAATTTGCTCTCCTAACAAAGAGATGAAAAAGAACCAGACGAGCACATGAGATGTATGACAAGCTCTTGGATGCGGTTGGAAAGGGGCCTACCGATTGAAATGACGGATTCAAAGTCTGTGCTCGGAAAAGCATGACTTCACTCGCGGCAGATGAAAGGCCCTGCGTCACCGGAGCCGTTTTGATAATGTATAATTGCTTCCGTGGCCCCATTGCCATCAGGCAGCCAGAAGCAAATTCTGGCATCGCTTCATCAGAAAATAGAATTCTGGAGGCCACTGCAATTCATCCATCTCGCACAGAGAGAGGAGTGGCACCGACAGGCGATAGTGGTCCTCTCTCCGGAGGCAACGCGCCTTCCCTCCTTCCCCGCCTGCTGTCCTTTCAGTCACTCAGTCCACCAGCCATTTAAAAAAAAAAAAAAAAAAAAAAGGTTGACAATCCTCTCTCACTCGCAAACCTTTCAGCAGGAAAGGCGTGCATTTGTGCGGTTCAGCATAAGCAGGCGTCTTCTCCCCAAGACATCGGTCTCCATTGACTTGTTTATTTTGAACGGCGGAAATTATGTTGTGGTTATATTTAGGGGATGTCGCGAAAGACAGTTGTCAGAACAGCCCAGCTGTGCTCCTTCTCAGCATTTTAAGCTCCTCAACAGCCTTTCGCTAATGGCTGTAATTAATGAAATTATGAATCCTCTGGATTTGTTTGTTATACGCCCTCAAGCAGGTGGTTTGCCAAATGGAAACAGTGCCTTTCTTTTTTCCCTGCTCTGTCTCTGTAAAGAAATAGCAGTAATTGTTTAAAGATGAAATATGGAGCTTTAATTATCCAAAGCTGTTTACAATAAACCTCAGACAGGGCCAGTAAATTACAAAGGAAGGGTTTTATAGATGGCCATAAAGCCGGGTGCATTACTCCTTCTGGTGCGATACATAAAGCGGCCCGGCCATCTGAAATGGCTGCTGGCTCTGCCACTACAGCCAATGGGGCATCCTGGGTTTAATGGGAACAATTATCGCCCGTCTGCAAGCCGTTGCGGCCAGCGACCGCCCTCACCACAACAGACCACTCTTCCATCACCACGCACACACAGTCCTCACGCCTCCAGTTTCACACTGCGTCACTTGTCTCTCTCTCTCTCTCTCTCTCTCTCTCTCATTCCCCAGATGGCAACGTACAAAAAAACAGCACCGGGCTCACAAGTACCTGCAAATAGGTTGTGTTTATGTCACAGAAATTAAACTGCTGTCCACTGCCATTAGCCTGGCTTGAAAAGGGCCAGTATTGGCTCTTGGGTCAGGTCACAAAGTCCTCATTCATGGGGCGAGAGATTCCAGGTCTCGGAAGCTTTACCACCAGGGCACTGAAGGAACTGCAGTCGTCCTAGTGTGCATTCAACTCACCGCTGAAGAAGTGTCTAGTCTTAAAGGTCTTGTGCTCTTTAGAAGAAATACTGACTTAATTGTTTTACCAGTCCAAATGAGCAGAACTGTTTGTTATTTCCAGTCATCCAAATTTGTATCTGTCAGCCTGCTGCAGATGTATGGTCTGCTTAATGAAGCTGCTCCACAGCCGGGATAATGAACACACAGTCTTACCAGTGTTTGCGTTCGCTCTGAGAGAATTCCCCCTGCAGCTCTTACCCATCTCTGCTGAAAATTGCCTGCAAATGTGAAGGCTGCTGGGAAAAGAGAAATTCACAGCTGGGTTGACATTCAGATGTAACTTGATGCATCTGAAGATGTGCCTTCTCGTACCATACCTCCAAACTGAAGAATTGTTACCCCTTTGTTTGCTACCTGCTTTATTAATCCTCACTGTTAGCACAGCGTTTTTGGGGGGGTGAAAGGATCAGTGAATCCTTCTTATAAGTAATTTTACTGTTTCCACTGACTTCTTTAGTCATGTTTTGGTTCATTTTTGAGAAACAACAGTGCATGCATATTGTGAAATGTAAATACAATCTTTTTTTGATGAAATGCCTAATCCCATTTCCTCAGCAAAGGGACTGGGACATTTTAACATTATTTCTCTGTTATTCCTGTTCTTTTGCCAAAGTCTGTGAGCCACTGCTTTTTTTGATAGCAGAAAAGCCTTTCAAATCTTAATTGTTTGAAGTCAAATATGACCAATGGCAGAAGCACTTGGAACTGAGTTTTTGTTATTGTGTGTAATATTAAAAGATGGAATATAAGACTGTTGGCCGCTGAGGACTGGGTCGCTTGAAATGTGCTTAAGTTGGTGACTGTTCAGTTCCTGAGCGGTCAGTGATTAATGGTGTCATCTGTGTTCATTCTGTTCCAGATGTGATGATGGAATTGCTCTTTGTTGACAGTACTGATGTGCATTATTTGACATTTCTGCTGCAAACATTATTTGTATCTTAATGCGGTGCGTTTTCTCTTTCTCTTTTCAGTTCGACAAGTACGCTCCAAAACTGGATAACCCCTTCCTGAGACATTCAAACGTAAGTAATCGTCCACACTTCATTTTGCCTGCTATTAACTGTAGGTGTGTGGAGAACTATATAGTTATTCAGGTTTGTGATGTTTCTGTAAAAGGATCCAGTGTGATGTTCCTTCTTTTCCATTCCCCCAGTTTTTCCCTTCCTACCCTCCCACGATGGCTGGCATGCCCCCTTTGCTGCCACATTCAGGCCCCTTCAGCTCTCTTCAAGGAGCCTTCCAGCCCAAGGTCAGTTCTGTAGGCTCTCTCACTCACACACAGACACACACACACACACACACACACACACACATGCACGCACAAACACTCAAACAGACTTCAGAATGCTCCATTTGTGCCGGAATGAAGCGGAGCTTTGGGTTCCATGCTGGGCTGCATCGTTTTTAACGTGCAAAGCACACAAGCGTTTTGGCAGCGCAGCAGCAGCACGGTGAGATGAGCGCAGCCCTGTTTCTCTAATGGACTATGCAAACGAGGCCGTAAGCCGACGGGGCTCCAGGAGCGCACCGCAGGCCAGCCCGGGCACGATAAGCAGCCGCGCAACTCAACTGTGACCATCCGAATGCTGGCAGACACCCAGCAAAAGACTGCCTAAATCTACCCAGCTTCGCTCCTCGCAGGCTCCATTAAGGCCCTTTGCGGCAGGGCTCAAAATGGTCAGAGGGCAGTTAGAGTTTCCATTCGGCGGCTAAGCCACAAGTAAGCAGCCACGGCGGCAGCCATCCGGTGCGGCACCCTGCTCTGGGGACAAGCGGAGAGGGTTGGGCCACCACAGCTGCAAGAGCACACGAGCCCAGCAGCTCACCTTTCAGTTGTCGAAGGGATACAGCCTCGAACTCGTGAGGAGGTAGCACTGGATCCCAAGGCTCACCTTGCTTCAGTGACGGAGCACTGTGGGAGAACACATGGCAGCCCGTCCTCTGGTTATAGCTTCCTCCAGGCACCACTCTGGGGGTAATTCTAAGCTGCTATGAATGCAGAGTTAGTCCTTGCCACCCAGGGAACAGGATATATGGCCCTGAGATTTTGTAACAGTGGATTTGAAGCTGCTCTTGGGTTTCTCCCTGCATCACATCATGTCCAGACGAATGGTCTTTCTTAGCCAGCCCTACTGTTTCCATTAGTAATGCTCAGGTGGCCGTCAGTTTATACTTTACCTGTTGTATATGGAGGGAATTGTCATTATTACTGCTTTTCAAACTCCGTTCTATATGTTTTTTTTGTTTGATTTTTTTTTTTTTGTGCAGGATGCTGTGGTTCCCTGTTTTTTCTTTACAAAATAGATGTGAATTGCTCCACCACACACCATTAAAATCCTTGTCTGTCTTCCCCCAGGCTTCAAATCCCATTGATGTAGCAGCGCGCCCAGGGGCCGTCCCTCACACACTGCTACAGAAGGACCCACGGGTAAGCTGACATAACACACCCTTCCCAGGACAAAGAGGGAGCCAGAGCTTTCAGAGTGTGGCTTTTCGGAGCAGATATCTGATCTTACTCCACAGATGGAAAAAAGATTGTTGGATCAGGTGAAATTTGTGGGAGGCTGTTTGAAAAGCCGTGGTTAATTACTACCATGCAGGCTGCTGTGAAAAGTTCAAGTATAAATTACACTACACTTCAAGTATAAATTACAGTCCTTGACAAATGCACCATTCGGTTAATTATCGGATAATTAATGATTAATTGGTCATTATTTGTGTTGCAGGTAACGGATCCCTTTCGAGCATCAGTCAGAGTGAGTCATTTGTTTGCCAACAGTTCGGCGCTGGGTTAACGTGCATTGCGAACGTGTTGGAAGTAAGTCTGTATATTCTTTTTTCTGATTGTACAGAAGCCTGGCAAGTGGTGTGCAGTGCACGTGCAGATCGCCTGGCAAATCTACCATCACCAGCAGAAAATGAAGGTGAGGGAGGCCTGGGCTTGTAGTGGGGACGAAGGAATGTGGTCTCTGACCAGGGGTGGGAATCTTGTGGTTAGAGTTGATTTTGATTCTTGATACGTGGCTAAGTGGTGTGATAAACTTGTGTTTCTAGCCGTGTTTCTGCAGCATGAAACATAAGTGGCTAAGCTAAGTGGTCTTACAGCAGCACTGAGAAATAAAGAGAATAGTGAGTTTTGTGTATGCAGTTTTTTTTAATTTGTAAAATTTAAGGTAACTAAAAAAATTTCAAATACATCACAAACAATCTTCTGCAATTTTGTGAATGATGTGGTCCTCAGAAAAGTGGTAACATTTCTTCATACAAAACTAGACCAGTCACAGATAAAAGAAGCGGCTCTTATAATAAATGTCGACAATGTCCGAAATAAATTAATCAAAAATAATTTTAAAATGTTGCATAGATAGAACTGGCAGAAGCATTTTCTGTTTCTCATGAACAAAAATCTACAAATTTATTGAATCAAAAATACACATTTGGAGCATATAAAGTTACAGATAGCTGCGAAAGTGGTATTGGTGATAGACAGATTCCTGGAACAGCAACGTGCCGTTTGCGCTGCTCTGCTCTCTCCTCAGGTGAGAAAACGCGCAGCCGTTGCATACTAAGCAAAACAATGTCTCCAGTGCAGAAAGGGCTGGTTGAATAAAATGTTCTTCCAAGTCATCGTAGTTAATACTGGCAGAGTTTGCCGTTATATTAGCCTTGACAACACAATGCGCCCAGTCGTGTACACAAACTTACGGGACAACTGTGTATTATCTAGAAAAGAGAAAACTAAGACCAGAAAATGTTTGTTTTTTTTTTTTTAAACCATCAGTAAGATTCTGTATTTTTATGTAAATCAAGTTCTTATTTTTTTTTTCTAAAGATCCCACAGGCCTGTGTCTAGTGTTGCATTGCACTAACTTGGGATGCTCCTTGAGTCTCCTCGGTTTCTGCCCGTCACTCCCCTACAGCCACTATTTCGTCATTTCTACTGTGACACCGGGTCTGTAGTGGGTATCGCATCCACTTTCAGATCCAAGTGTAACAGTACAAGTCTGAGTGTCTTCAGCTCCTTTAATATGGTCATGAACACTGAGTGCTGACGTTGTTTTCTACTCTTTTTTTTTTTTTTTTTTTTCTTTCTGTGTCAAAGCAAATGCAGTTGGATCCTCACAAGCTGGATATGAATGGGAAGCTGGACCTGTTTAGTCGTCCTCCAGCTCCAGGACTCTTCCCTGGATTCCCATACCCCCATGACTTGGCCCGGCCGCTCTTCTCCACAGGTCAGTTTACCCCCCCTGCTTTATTCTGCTTATTCCTTAGTAGCATCTCTTCTGCTTCATTCAGCACTGTCATCACAGAATGCTGTCTTAAGAGGGCATCTCCACTTCAAAATCCAATCATGTTCTACAGTGAAATATTGTTCTTCATTCTATAGGTGACGACTGTCTCCCTCCCTGTTTTACTGGGTTATTAATGAACTTATCGGGGAGATGCTATGATTTAACATCAGTTAGAAATCAGATACTTTCCAGAAATTGTCCTGTTCCTCTAGAGGAGAAAGCAAGCTACTATAAATAAATGTCAAATAGAAAATTGTGTGTATGTGGTGATACCCTGTGTACAGTTAAATTTGTGCATTTAGCAGATTCTTTTCTCCAAAGTGACGTACAACTCAGAGTGAAATGCATTCATACAGAGGGCTTAGATATAAACATGTTTTTATTGAACAACTTGTGTGTGATGCAGCTGTCGTCATCCTGGGCAAATTTCAGTATCGGACTATAGAGGTGACAAATACGGGAAATTAAGTGGATAAAAATTAGCGTTTGAAAAGGAACTAATTTGGGTTTTTGGGAGATCCAGGGAGAAAGGGGTCGTAAAGACATGAGATTTGAAACCCTTCTTGCATGCTGGAAGGAATTCAGCAGCTCTGAGGGAAAGAGGGAGCGTATTCCACCACAGCAGGGGCAAGATCGTGGATTGTCTAGTGGAGTTATCCAGTGCTGCCCAGGTCAAAATAGTGTAGCGCTGTAAAGGTAACAAGAACACTTTATATAATTGTCTGTTGTACCATTAAAGTGGCGGTATTTAGGACGTAAGTAGGATGTAAGTATTGTTAGTGCTGTCAGACACGCGCACACACACCACAGAGAGTGATGCCAGTCCTAGTCCACTGGATATGAAAAACAACTAATTGTTTATCACCAAAACTTATTAAATTTTACATTTTCATTTCATATATAACATTGTTTTTTACTGCTCACATACAGCACCCACTGGCTCCTGTGGTACAACTCGTGGGTGGTGCTGACAGCAACATGTGCGCTGGCTATAGTGGCAGCAGTAAAAGATATAAACATTGCTTTATTACCTTTAAACTTGTTGTATTTAGTACATTTGTGTGGGGGGGGGGGGCAAAACTCTGTCAGCATCATTACTTACATTCTGCTTGTGGATTTTATTACGTGCTGCGTGTGACATCACTACTACTGCTGCTTCTCCACACCTGGTCAGAAACCAAATTGTAAAGTTTCAAGACATTAGGCAGCTCTTTTAGAATTTAAACAACTTGACTACACAGAATCTCACTTAGGGTGAGAAGTACCTGTGTGCCAAATTCCAAATCTGTGGCTTGAAAATCAAAGCTGTCTATGAGGAGCAAACAAACATTGAGCTCTATAGAGATTATATAGTTTTTTTAAAATCCTGTGTTTACGTTGCAATTTCTGCATAGAAAGAGCAAACTAGTGCAAAATCCCCTTGTTATTGACTTTTTTAAAGGTGTGGCTCCTCCTCCTCCTGCAGGGTCTGGCCATTCAGCAGCCTCTCCATATGGTCCTTCCCCTCATCATAGCGGGTTCCTCCCCACCAGCCACCTGGCAGGTAAGCACATTTATTATTTTCCCAGCGACATCCTCTCTTTGCTTGACCCACACATGGTTCCACTGCTCCCCTGACAGTTCTGGTCCCTTTTTTCCTCCCTTAATGAGGAGCAGAAGTCTTGATCTTGGCACACTTATCGTTTTTGTTGCACCATCTCGTGTATTTCACCCGCGGTCACAGAGAGAGCCTTTTTGAGACTCCCCGTGTGCGTAATTAGCAGTCTCCTTATGTAGCCTCCGGGCTGATGTTAAACACCACTTTGGGCTCTTGGAGCCTGTTTTTAATTCCCAGCATTTAATGCACACCACACATCGGCTCTGAGATACTGTAAAGAGAGGCAGATGACCTC
The DNA here is from genome assembly GCA_900497675.1 of Arapaima gigas. Lineage (NCBI taxonomy): Eukaryota > Metazoa > Chordata > Actinopteri > Osteoglossiformes > Osteoglossidae > Arapaima > Arapaima gigas. The sequence continues at coordinate 326,781 of UFQX01000133.1, forward strand.
ATTTTGCTGGATATCACATCATCCAGGTCCCAGGTTATCCTCTTCCTCCCTTGCAGTGCAACTGCATTCTGGAACCTTTTTTTTAAATCCTCTCCTTGGTATAAATGGCCTCCTTTGTGTTACTTTGCAGTATCAGTAAATTAATCTTCTTTTACTGTGTCAGTTGCTGAAGCCTCACTTGTTTGTAACCACATTTTGACAAAACAAAAGGCAGCTCTGCACAACATTGTACAACAGGAGAAAACTTGATGTATTTCTTATAAATTAAACATGTAATACAGTCAAGTGGTGTTTGAGTATTTTCTGTGCACAGCAAGGTGGATCTTGATCCTGGCTGATCTTTTGAAGCTGTTGGAAAACTGCACGTGGCTCATGTGACTTGTTCTTGAGGACCTGAAAAGCAATATGAACCATAGCAGGCCTCTGGACAGCCTGCCAGATCCCATCATCCATTGGAACCCCAACTGCAGAGGGTCTTGCCAGTGTACCACACACACGCACACACTCCCTGAAACCACAATCAGCCTCCGCTCCCAGGCGACAGCCTCCTACAGACAAACACGTCAGAGTCCCCGCTGATTACCGCCGGCGAGACTAAATCCGGCCGTGGTGGGGTGGGGGTTCCAGGGACCCCAGGCACGGTCCAGTCCGTCCAGAGCACAGGCTAATCCCCGTTTGGCATCTTTGCAGATCCATTCAGTCGCCCTGGTGCCTTTGGCGGCCTCAGCAACCTGTCAGCCAGTGCCTTCGGAGGATTAGGCAACCCTGCGCTCGGTAAGCCCCACCCGCCCCCCTCACCAAGCTGAGTGCAGCGGAGCTCCTCTCCTGGCCACAGCGAGGGCGGGTGAAGCAGCCGGGCACCGCGCTCTGTGGCAAATGCCAAATAATCAGCAGGGGGAAAAAAAAGAGCAGGCGGCGCTTCTGTGCTCCATCCAGGAGCTGGGGGCCTAATGCAGTAGTACTGCTGCCAGGCAGCACTTTGATCACACTCTTCCTGTAGGGCTCATCTCCTTCCAGTGTGTTCTCTCCTCTCTCTCTTTTTATCTTCCCCGTCTACTTTTTGAGTGTCCAAGCGGTTTTCATCTTGTGTTGTCATTTCCTCACTGCCAAAGCCGTCAGTGTTGGTGAAAGTACACCCACTGTGCAGTACAGCGGGACCATCAGGTGTGTCCGTCTCCTTCCCAGGGCACCTGTTACCAGACCAGGGCTTTACCATTACTCCCACCGTTTGTCCCTGAGTGCGGTTTCCAAGGCAACCGTGTACCAGGGCACCATGGCAGCCGTAGGGTGTCCCTGGTCTCAATGCGGTGTGACCGAGCTCAGAGCGTGTCCTTTAATGCCTGCGCTGCGGTCTCCTGCCATTAACCCTCTCCTGCTGAAGCCTCAACCTCTGTCGGGCTGGGAGGGGCACTCACCCCTGTCTCTTTCTCATCACCCCACCCCCCCCCCCCCCCCCCCCACGTGCAACCCACATTACTGTGGGAGTGTTTCGTTCTGATATACGGCAGTTCAAACGCTCCCTCNCCCCCCCCCCCCAACGTGAAACAGGCACCAACAGCATGTTTGGGCACAAGGAAGGGCCCGGGCTGCCCGGGTTTAGTAGCCCCCACCACGACACCTGGAACCGCCTACACCGCACCCCACCCTCCTTCCCCACGCCACCGGCGTGGCCCAAGGTGGCAGATGCGGAACGTGGCAGCTCCGTGTCCAGCCACGACCGGGAGCGTGAAAGAGACAGGGAGCGGGAGAAAAGGGATTCGTCCATAGGCAAGGAGGAAAGGGACAAAGACAGGTGAGTGCGGGACGTTTCTCTATCCCGTTCGGTTCGGATGCCAAATTAACCCCTCGAAGGACCGGAGGAAATCGTGGGATGATTTTGTGAAGCTCCTCGTTGTGCAGCTGCTGCATTAATTTCAAACTGCACCGCACCTTTCCACCTCCTGCAGAGAGTCCCTGGACCGGAACCGCCACTCGAACCGCTCTTCGCCTGCCTCCGCCCCGGTGGGCTACCAGATCAGCAGCCTCATCCGGAGCAACTCGAGTGATTCTGGGAGGCACCATGGCATCGGAGTGGAGCGCAGTCGTGAGGCCGACAAGGAGCCGGTGGAGCGGCAGCGAGAGGCGGCCGCGATGGCCGACGTTAAAGTGAAGGAGAGCCGCTCCCCCGGGAAGGAGCTGCCTGAGCGGCGGCCCCCGGAGGACAACGTCAAACCGGCCCACCGGTCACCGTCACCGTACCCCAAGGCGGTTGCCGCCGAGCCGGGCGTCAAGCTGGGTGGGGCGTCCCTCAGAGACGGGGACCGGAAGGAGCCGCCCTCCAGCGAGCCCATGTTGCACAAGATGAAGAATGACATGAAGATCAAGGAGGAGCGCAAAGAGGACCAGGAAGTGGTGGTCGTGGGTTCAGAGCCCGCTCCACTGCCTGCAGCTGTTCCCCCTCCTCCACCGATGCACCACCAGGCCCACCCCGTGCTCCCCCCACAGCCGCCGCAGCCGTCCCCCCGCTGCGGCGACCTCTCTGCCGCCGGAGGCCTGCACGGCATGCACCTGGCCCATACTCTGCCCCTCACCATGAGCGCCGTCCACCAGATGGGTGGCCTCAATATGCTGGACCGCGCCCGTGTGGCCCCCTTCATGGGCGTGAGCCCCCTGGCAGCGGCGGCCGCAGCAGGTCGCGAGCGCCTGCCCCACCCGGCCTTCCCTTGGGACCCGCTCCGCGAGGCATACCGCAGCCTGGACCTGCAGAGGCGTGTGGACCTGGGCCCCCGCTTCCCCGGCGCCTATGAGCCGGAGCGCGTGTACCGCGACCGCGAGCCGCACGACTACGCCCACCACGAGCACCTGCTGGAGGTGCGGCGCGAGCAGGAGCGACTGCGGCAGGCGGAGGAGCGCGAGCGGCTGCACCTGCGGGACGAGCTGGACCGTGCCCGGCTGCACCAGCTGCACCAGTCGCCCATGGAGGGCCACCTGCCCCACATGTCCCCGTTCATGTCCCACCTGGGCAACATGCCCTACCCTCGGCTCAGCCCCTCCACCGGGCACAACGGTCTCCTGAACAGGACCCCCCCCACAGCGGCTCTCAGCGCCCCTCCCCCGCTGGTCCCTGCAGGCAGCGGCAGGCCCGTGTCCCCCAGAAGGACTACCCCCCTCACGACCCAGGACCCCCGGGACTACTCCCCGTCACGCAATCCCAAAGAGGTGGAGGCACGGTAGTTCCTGACCAGAGACCACGCTGGAACCCGCCAGAAGCTTCGACAGACAAACGCACCGCAACGGCTGTAGGAAACAAACACTCGTAAGGCTGAGAAGCACACGACGCCACGCAGACGAGGACGGGGGGCGCCATTGGCAACGGCACTAAGAAGCCCAGATGCTCTTTGCGAAGTTAAATTTGATATTAATATATTAATCGATTCCTTTTTCCACTTTTCACAAGCGAAGTGAGACTCTGGTGTAAGTTTGTAAATTTACGCTCCTCTTTCCGTGTATAGAAGCTGTTCTTACTAATTGTATTTTGTTGCAGTATCCACTCGTGAATTCCAGTTTATTTTTTGAGATTTTTCATTATTTATCCCAGGCCACTGTGAGCCGTGTGAAGCCCACAGTCTTAAGTGGATTTGTTTAATTTCGCATCTCGACAGCTATTTTTAACCATGTTTGGTACCTGGAAATACTCAGAAATGACAGTGTACAGTACAAAGTTTTTGTTTTGCCTTATTAAGATATGCAGACAAATATGTATGACAATGTCTCCTGTTTGATTTCTGTAAAGAAAATAAATGTAAATATCTTGTTGATATTCCTTGGGACAAATATACAATGTAAATTTATTAGGCTTTTTAAATGTTTCTAGAAAAAATAAAAACTGAAATGGAACCACTTAACCATTTAAAAAAAAAAAAAAAAAGAAAGAAAACCATGGTGACGGACAGCGGGCTCAGCAGGGGGGGACGAGGGGCTCAGGGCGGTTCCCTGTGGGGGTGTGATCTGCCATCTATGCAAGGGTGCCGAGAGACCCCCGATGGTGGAGCGTCAGACGGGCTCTGGAGGTGGTGAGCGGAGGGAACCTGGATTTGCGATGCCTATTTTCCTTTCCCGTCACATAAGTACAATTTAAACAAGAAAGACTTGTGAACGAAAGGTAAACTTTCACAAGAAGCAAACTGCCTTGTAGCCCCAGAGGAGCAGACGGAAGAGGAAGACGCTGTTCGGTCGGGCGGCAATAGACTTTCTCTGTCGACCTTGTGCTGTTGTGCCGTGTTTAGACTCTTGTATACAAAACAAGTAGCATTTTAGGCGTGCAAAAAATGAATACGATAAATTCATGGTTTTAAAAAAGTATTAAATAAAAGTTCAGATCTAATATCTACAGCATGTCGAGTGCATAAATGATTACTTTGTTTTTTTAATGTTTTTAAAAGCTTTACTTTTTGTTCTTTTTTTTTCTTTTTGCAGTTATAAAATTTTCCGTTTTTGCAATATTAATGTTCAGTTTGAAACATTTGGTGTTGAACCCCCCAGAATAAACGGTCACAGGCCTCTGAAGGAGCTACATTTGCAGCGTCGACCTGCAAGTAAATCCGTTTTTGGGCCGACAGCCCATCGGTGCTGTCAGTTCTACTAAGGCGACGTGAACAGCAGGTCAGCGCAGCTCGAGCAAATGTTCAGCACACCTGTATCGGAGGGGGCGGAAGGCGTTTTTGTCTGCTGTTGTTAAAGACCCCACATGAGCGCCGCTCCCCATGTTTAACCAGGGGTTCGGACACGATGGGATGCTGGGTTTTGATGTCTTTAGAAAAGGGATCAGGCCCGGAGTCGGAGGCGTCCGAAGTGACGCTGGTTTATCATTTACACCGAGGTTCTCGTTTTTATTTCTCATCTCTAAAGCGCAGACCCTCCCGGTGGGGCAGCGGGATGCAGAGGGGGGACTAATTGGACATTGATTTTGTGCAAGTGCAGGTTTTGAGTGTTTGTGTTGCAGGTAAGTGTTATTGACTGCGAGGCGAGCGGCTTATTGACCTGCGGTCCACACTCATTTGCCAGTGTGGTGCCTCGGGGGCAGGTTATCAGCGGTTGTCACCGTTGTCCTCTGGTCTCTGGTCCTCTGGTTTCGCTAACCGGCCTGAGGTGGGGTCTGAGCACAGCCGCAGCCTTGACCCCCATCACGCCCACCACCCCATCCCCCCTCTCCAGGGCAGGCTGTTTGTCGGTGTAAAGCAGCAGCTCTGGGATCTTGTTTCCCGACAGTCGCCGCAGTTCCGTCCCCTGGATGTGGCCTCGATGACAGCGCCGATCAAACTGCTGTGAGGCTGCTGGGGGGGTTATTGGAAATCAATGGCACTCTCCAGCACGGCCTTCTGAAAGGTGCTTCTGAAAATGGCCCCGCGTCTCAAATTACGGTCACTTTCGATTGGCAGGCGGCAGCTGAAACGGAGCCTCGTGGCCCCCGTGCTTCAGCCAGCCGCCTCCTGTTTTCATTCCTAATCGCACAGTCAAACGACCCCGATTAACCCCGGCCTGGAAACGCAGAGCAGTCGCGGCCCGTAATCATCCCTGTGGAAAAACACACACGCACACACACACTTTACCGTAGTCTAACCGCAATCCCTGTTCCCGTCACGGTACAAAGCCTTTCATACGCGGGAATTCGTCTCTGCTGGGGGTGCCGACTCGTTTGTTCATTTCTGAGTTTTGTTTGGTTCTGGCTGGATTTGCAACGATGGCAGCGAACGTTTATTAATATTTTAGGGGCCGCAGAACGCCCGTGTTTCCAGTCGACGTTTGGAAAGGTGAGGACAAAGGAGCCCTTCTGCGCGCAGAAGCTCTGCTGCGTTTATCGCTGCTGGAAATAAAAGCGCGGTTTTTCCGGAATCTTCCAACAACAGAGCCGGTCAGCGTTCGTCCAGGAGGGCCTCGGGCCTCTACGATCTGAGGGGGAAAAAAGGCAACGCGACTTAACGTTTGAGTTATTTACACGGGTAAAACCCCCCCCGTAGAGACTAGCGCAGCCCTTCGTCGCAACAAAAATGTTGGTGGAAGGAACTGAGTTTTTACCAATGTTTGCGCTGCCCTTTGTCAAAGATCTTTTCTCCCTGTTTGTTTTTCACTGTTTTCAAAAATGTATTTGTTGAGCAAATGACAAACATCTGCGGCGTTTCGACGTCCCGCCATCAGTTGGCAAGAACGGGAACCCGGACAGAGTGGGGCTGCGGTCCAGGATTAATTCCGCTCGCTGCCACAGTGTTTACAGCTCGTATCTGGTGTCTGACGCCTTTGTTCAATGCCTTTGTTCGACAAACCACCGTTATGCAGGAATTTCTTCAGACTTATTTATTTTAACTCATTTTTATGTTTATATTTTAATGCAACATTAAATGTCCCGCAGCAAATTTGGATTATTTTAGCCGCATCAGTGATAAACTGTCTTTATTTACCTTTTATTGATACTGTAAGTGAAGTAAACTGAAGGTGGCCAGATTGTGACAAACATGCATAATTCATCTAGGATGAGCAGCTGATTAAAAAGTGAACAAGTAAAAAGTCTCAACTGCTCAGACCTCTGTGGTTTTTACAGCACCTGGACTGTGAAGGAGTTGAGGGACGTCTGTAGCGTTGAGCGTTTAAGAGGCTTCCGGTCCCAACCGTGTTTGTGAGTTGAGGCCCTGAGTGCATCCTGACGCCGTCGAGCGCAGGGAATCTTTCAACACCCCAGTACTGTCCAGAGCGCCAAACGTCTCTTCACGTTCAGGCTGTGGGTCCAACAGAGGGTCACCAACTCCTGCTGTACAGATACCGAGTCATCCTTTAGGCCCATTACCAGCTTCCGGTTATTTAATTTCCCCTGATACCGTCATAATCTCAGATTTGTCCCTGAGTACTTCAGTTTAAAAATTGAGGGGGGGGGGGGGGGGGGGTTTTTNGGGGGGGGGGGGGGGGGGGGGGGGGGGGGGGGGGGGGGGGGGGGGGGGGGGGGGGGGGGGGGTGTTTCAGCTCGGCCTACGCCTCTTACTTTCATTCAGCTTGAAGTCAAAGGTCACCCTTACGCCCCCGGCGCCAGTCGCACGTCACCTTTACAGATCGCTCGTTTCGCACTAGTTTGTTCCGGTCCTCCGGGAGAGCGGGACACCTACACCAAATGTAAATTTAGCCATTGCGCACCTAAACGTGTGAGATATCAGCCGGAGTCCTGTGCTGCTGAGAAGCCGGGGTTCGAGCAGACAGGAGCACCCGCGGGCTTTATTTGGCGCACAGGCCCTTAATGCAGCTCTGCCAAACTAATAAGCCAGGCTGTGAATGACTAGGCCGCCCGAGCTCTTTTTCCACTCTTTTCTGATGCAACGCACATGAAAACGTTTTAAACAGCTATTTCGCAGGTCCCCAGGCTTCGCCCGGCTAGGGCTAATGCATTAGTTCCCATTTGGAATGTGTTTTAAATGGAGATTGGTAATGAGACTGGGAGCGCGATGATCGCATTTGAATTGCTGTGGGCATCTCTGGGCTGAGTGATTCTGGAGGGTTCCGCTGTGAGTAAGAACCCATTTCGCAGAGGGGAGCTGCGGACCCGTTTTTCTCGGCGCTGTGCTGAAGCCGGAATTTTTTTAAAAACCCCACATTGCGTCGGACGTTCTCGTCGAAGGGGGTCACTGCAGTCGAGGGGAACGTGTAAACACATTTCCTGGCCTGAAAGGGACACTTGACTGTATCTGATTTTTTTTTTTTTTTTTTTAAATCTTTTTATAGTCCCCAAAGCTGGTAGCACAACAGCAGACGTGATCCAGGCAGGCTGGCAGCGCTGGGGTGAAAGGAGTCAGATGGTGTGAATTCCGTACTTCGGTGACAAAGTGCTGCCTAATGTCTTCGGCCCGGTGGTAGGAACATCGGCGGCACAAGGACCCACTGATGGAAGGGAGCATAAATCACCGCGCTTCAAAACAGAGAGGCCACAGAGACAAGGTGGGCGTGGAGCCGGGCAGAGGTGTCGGGAAGGGGGCTGTCGGCCAAAATAATCTTTCCCCTTTCGTTCATTTATAAGGTTTTTTTTTAAAACAATCCCCCCCCACAGCTTAGCGGATCCTCGCAGTTACACACTGGCAGCACTATGTACACAAGCAATAAAATCAAATAACATTTATGCAGCTGGCTGTGTCTGGCAGAGGTGGTCCTCCCAAGACGGGGCCCTCGCCTGGCGCCTTGTTCTTTGTGTGGGTGAGGATGAGGAAGAGGCTGCTCTTGACTGGGGGGGGGGGGGCTGCAGGTTCANGGGCCCTCGCCTGGCGCCTTGTTCTTTGTGTGGGTGAGGATGAGGAAGAGGCTGCTCTTGACTGGGGGGGGGGGGGGCTGCAGGTTCAGAACCAATCTTATCCGAACGTGGCCTGTCCAACTTGGCACGTTGGTCACACACAATTAGCTGTCGAGACATTAATCAAATGCGCCTGCGTCTTTGAAGGGGAAGGGATGGGGTGAGCCTCCGCCAGCTGGTGACAACGCGGCCTGTGTGCGCCTGCCAAGCGGCAAGTTTATTTAAGTCACTCATCGGTGGAGTCGCTTTTGACATGTTTGGCAGCAGCAGAAACGGAAGAGATTTTCTGGACTCACGGTAAGGACAATAATACATTATCCCTTCCAGAGCTCTGTTTATGTTTAAACATTAAAGCCACTTTAAATACACGTGACATTTGTTTTTTTTTGGAAATCTGTGATTTTCCGAGAGGGAAAACCGATGTGACTGGTGCTCGTATGTTTGTTGGTTATGCCAAGCAGGTAGAAGGAGAGAAAAAAAAAGCTTTGTAACAAAACGGGGCAACAGGTGATGTGGTGGTTAGAGTCGCCATCCCCCCAATGGAACCTACCTCCTGCTGTAGTACCTTTGAACAAGGTACTTACCCTGAATTAATGCAGTAAAAATGACATAGCTGCGTGAATCGGTGAATCACAGCGAGCTGCTTTGGAGAAAAGGGTGAAGTAAATAAATACACGCGTTTAGGAAACGCGTGTCTCTAAAAGCAGTTGACGTCACAAAAGTGCACGGTTTGGAGGTGTCCCACACCCCTAACAAGAAAGCATGGCTTTTAAAGCAGATTTTATTTTCATCACCCCTTAATAAACATTAAGAATTAACCTTTTTTGGTGCAAATGCTAAGGGAACTGTTTACATTTTTTAACAATTTGTCCGAATTACTAAATGTTCGTCTTGGTTCTTCTTATGTAGAAATGGCGGATGGGAGCAGAATAAAGGAGGAGGATCAGGTGCAGGGAAGGAAGCCCGAGGTACAGTAACTATACTGACACTCCACTGTGTCACTCTGAGACACTAAGTGTTGTTGCTAATGTGGATGAAATTACCTTTTTCTTGTTTTATTTTTAATGATTTATTATATTGTTGTACTGCTAGTTTTAGGTCCACCCCCTCCCATCTCCTGCCTGGTCGCTCACTCCCCAGATCAACCACAAGCTGAAAGCATCGTGTCTATTTTAGTTAGAAATAACCTTGTTTTACTATGTAAAGCTGTTCAGTCTGACGCTGTCCTGTTAGCGATGAAACCTGACAGGGAATATTTGTGTAGGTTCAGATAGAATCACGAGCCATTATGCAACAGTATACAGTCCAGACCCTAAGGAGGTGACAAATCTGTGTCATTTGCCTGACATGTTGTCCTCACAGGATCCTGTGTCATATTCTGTTCTCGTACAATCAAATTCTTTGCACTTTACAGCACAAATTCTACCCTTATAGGGAGCTGCACCCTTTGTCGGAGGTTTTTTTTAACAGCGAGCTAATATTTAAGATAACTTTTAAAAAAAATTTTCAATGGCTACTTGATGCCAAAGCAAATACTTCATAAATCATTTTAAGACAACCAATTGTTCTTAAAGAATCAAAGCCAGTGAGAAAATGGCCTGAACGTCATGTCTCAAATTATTGTACTACCTTCTAGTTATAAGAGCTAAAGGAGAACTTAATGGTTGAAGAGACTGTATTGTAGAGATGTTTAATTTCAGTGACATACAGGACAGGATGTGACTGATTCTGCTGTACAGGAGCTGAACACACAGGACCCATAAGACAGAAGGTAAACTGTAACCGGGCTGTGTTGTGTGGTATTATACTGCATGTCAGCAAGATTTCAGGATAAATGATCATTTGCTGTTCAGTGGTTAGAGCTACCACCGTGGACTTGAGGGACCCTAGTTGCTTAAGCAAGGTACTAACCTTGAATTTCTCCAGTAACAACTGCCCACTTGTTTAAATAGGTAAATAATGAAAGTATGTTAACACTGTAAATTGCTTAGGGATAAAGTAGCAGCTAAATGTGTGTTTACAACTGCCGGTGCTGATTGTTATTTTAAAGAGATGTTTAAGTGGAGCATCGGTCGATCTGTCTGTCTGTCTGTCTGTCTGTCTGTCTGTCTGTCTTCCCTCTGCTGTTTTGTGAAAGCCCTTCGCTGCGGGGAATCTGGAAGGTCCCCATCCAAAGAAGAATGCTGGGTAAACGGGTCTTTGTGATTAAAGGAGGAAAATCCTGTGCTCTCCACAACAAAGAGATAAGATGGATATATAGATAGATAGATAAACAGTAATAATTACAATCTATTTGCTGACGGGACCTAGCATGGTGGCGTGGAGCTGTGTGGCTGTTGGGAAGAAGGACCACCAGAAGCCCTTCTTAGGGCCCCTAAGTTGAACCACCGGCAGCTAAAAGAGCTCACTGGGATCGTTTCATTTAGGGGACGTGAGCCAATGTCCAGGATGGACCGCAGTTGCTCCCCATCCTGGCTTCTGCCAAGGCCTCCACCCAGTCAGGGCTCTGACCCCTGACAGATCCCGCTTTCTTGAAGACATTGTTGAGTCTGTCTGTCTCACCAGAAATGACCCCCCCCCTTGCATAAAACATCTGGTGTGGAGCTGAATCGAATATTTTCAAGAATTGATTCATCTGATTCACTCCTTCCACAGCTGCCTCCATAGCCTCCTTCTCCGACTGTTTGTAGCCCGAAATATTTGAGCGTTATTGTAAATTCTCAGAGCGGATGGAGCTCGTGTCAAGGGTGTGGTGCTTCATCGGGGAATCTTGTGGTCAAAGAAACTCAGCTGTGCAGAACTCACTGCCCCCTCATTTATATTTTTTTGTGTTTTCTTCTGTATAATACACACCTTCATGCAGTGAGGAGCTGATCATAAGGAATATTTGCAGTACTGATCATATAATATTCTTCAGCTGGCTTCAGATTTATTTAGCACAGAACAAACAGATAATCTACACTGTTCAGGCCGCCTTTAGCAAGCGCTGCGTAATTTAAATAAATCTTTCAGTATTACATTTCTTTCTGCTGCTGTTTAAGAAAACCTTGCATTTTTTCAGGTTTTTATCACACCCCAAAATTATACTGCCGTTTTGCCTTGGTTAAAATCTCTCTGTGAATCTCTGTCACACACAATACCCCCCATTACCAAAGCGCGCTGCTTTTGCCGTTTATCTTGCAACAAGCCTGGCGTCACAATTACAAAATTAAAGAAAATTAATGATCAATTCAGATTAGTTCAATTTGTGTAAATTTTGTGTAAATTTATGTAAAACAAACTGTAATATTTCAGCCACTGTGCTGCATTTATTATTAATGTAATAATATTATTATTGCATGCAATTAAGCTGCAGATTAGCATATCCAAGTGGCAGATGTACAAATTTGAATATTTGAAGTATTTTTCAGAAAGAGGTTTTTTTTTGGGGGGGGGGGTTGTTTTCCGTACAGCACGAGAGCAGATGCTTTAGGAACCAGGCTTTAACAAAGTGTTCCACATTCCACCCCCAGCCAAGGGAAACCGGCTCTGTTTTCTGTCTGGCAGCCCGCTTTGAAAGGCGCTTATCTGGTATCTGCGCCGGAGTTCCATGCGCACGCGATAACAATCCCTATCTTATCTCTCTCTGTTCCTTAATGTCACGGCTTAAGGGCTGCTTCTCCGCCTGCAACAGGAACCGCGGAGTGGATTGTTTGCAGATTAGCCAACATGGGCCTCCGAAAGCCTGGAGCGCCTGCGAAAACAGGCCGAACGCTTGCCTGGTCATGCACGGCCCCCACGCGGGCGCATTGCCGCACAAACGGCCTCCTGTTCGCCCGATCCGGACGACTGGGACACGACGGCACGGTCGACGCGGTCTGCGGAACAGGCACAAAGGAAGACACACAGCCGCAAATCGCGCACGGAGCCCCTCGCGGAACCGCGGCACGGCTTTCAATTTCTTTGACCTTTAATCAAAGCTGCGTGAAAGCAAAGAGCAGAAAACAAAAATGCTTTGAATAACGCCGTGATATTGACTTCTGTCGAACAGTATAGAGGAAGTACATTTGCCGACCACTTTGCATCATTCTTTCAAGCTATTTCAGTGTGTCCCCCCCCAAATGAAAAAGCAAACCGCATTCTGGTGCAAATGAAATAGGTTGCCATTCGCGAGGGGAAGAAACGGGGCCGTTTCGTAGCGCGGCTTGATTCTTATGACACGCGCTGGCACAATGGTGACTAATAAGCCCCATGATTACTGCATCCTGTGATGTGAAGATAAGATCCCTGCTTAGTCCATGAATAATGCATTGAGGATGAAGTCTGTAGCTGATGATCTGAAGGCCTGCAACGGGTTCCCAGAGAAACCTTTGATACATCAAAAATGAACCATTGCGCTGCTGCTTGTTAACAGATTGGCGATAAATTTTAAATAGCTAACTATCACTATATGTTACATAGTAATGACTTAATGGCTTGAGCAGTAAGAAACATGTTGGATAACATATCGAATAAGCATACTGGTGGCTGAAGATATGGGGGGGGGGTCTAATGTCTGGAATTTATTTAAATGAAATAATTTGGGCTCACAAAAAGACGAGGTTCATATAAACGAATGGGGTTTGTAGTTGGCCAGACCAGGGTGCAGACACATAATTGGCCGAGACAGAAAAAGCCCTACAGACCTGCACTGATTTATTTCATCCACCTGCCTATCTCCTCCTGCCCAGGGCGACATAGTACTTCTCTCAGCGTTCGCCTGGGTGCTGAAGGCCAGCTATTTAACACATCAAAACAACAAGCGCCGCTATCAAGCAGGTCCTCTCGGTGGCCTGTTTCAGGGCTGCCAGAGAATGTGGTCTTATCGCCTCGTCCCTTGTTACTTTAGCAGGTGGGAAATGCCTGCGTTCTGGGCCGATACAGGGCTCGTCTTCAGCTCTTGCGCACAAACCACCGATGCGGCATGGATGGAAGGAGCGGCAAAGTACTCGTGTCACACGTCAAAAGCATCTAACATCTTAGCATGTGCACCAAATGAGGACGTTGTTTAGGTGACATTCGCTGAGCAGTAATAAAAGTCGAGACTTACCGTTCATGTCTCAGGGAGTCTGGAACAGCTGCTCCTCTAACCCGTCTTTTGCGAGGTTAAAAGTTTTTTTTTCTTTTTTTAAAACAAGGTTTTACCGAATGATAATATCTATTTTCCTGCATGTATTTAGCAGCTGCCTTTCTCCAGAGCAGCTCGCAGTGTTAACTTGCAAAGGTCTGCCTGTTTGTACACCCATCAATTTACTGTATTAATTCACGGTATCAAGGAGGCGAGGTTCAAACCCAGGCCGTCTGAATGCCACCCGCAGCCCCTGTACTGCCTCCGAATGGGCTGAGGGGCATCGCAACACGTTTTCCGTGTGTGTAAAATGGACCGTGCCGCAGTTCCGACCTCAGGAGGACAGTGACTAACACACCGCAAACCTTGGGCTACATCGAAGTCTCGCAAAATTAAAACCGACCAACCATTTTCCTCCCCCTTGTTTTATTAGCATCATTCTTCTCCCATTATTTTAGCTAAATAAGACTAATTGCGCCGCATAAAATCACGACCCACCAACTGCCGCCCTTTGTTCAGGCGCGACACTTGGAGATGAAATATTTAAGTGTGGCGTAATTACGCATATGAGGACGGTACAGAATCCAATATTATTTGCTTATAATTGTCCCGCTCAAGCTAATAGGCATTTTCAAAGGGCACGTTTGACACTAAATGTTAGTTAAAGCATTGCTAAATGAAGCAGCCCGGCCGCGCGGCTCGGTTGTGCCGCCTTTGATTTCCGGCACGAAGGGCGCGCGGGGGCTTGCGGCCTTGTGATCTCACAGCCTTTCTGACACGCGAGTGAATTTGGCCGCGAGAACGGAGGCGTCATTCTCGTGCGGCCGCCGAAACGTAATGAGGAAGCGACCGGGCGCTTGGAAGCAGCCGCAGCCTCGGTGCGTTTTTTACACGGTTTGCGCACATGACGAAACCGCTGGAAAGTTTCCTCTGCGACGACACGTCGTCCCAATTTTGACTATTAGGCTTCCTGCCATAACAACATGTGAGGCCTACAGTGTCTGCGGTGTGGTGCAGCGCATTACAAAGAGAATCCAACATTTTGGGCTCAGTGCAAAACAGCGCGTTTCTGATGTTGCTGTGCATGGCGCTGGTCTTCCCTGAGGAGCACGGAGTAAAACGCGGTGAAAGGAGCGTGCTGAGGGAAATAAGAGTACAGGACTCTGCCACAGCCACCGCGCGCCAGACCTTCTTCACCGCGCCAACCTGCGGCGCGCGCGCGCCTTGTTTACGTCTCGTTTTCTTTACCGAGTGACTTTCCCGGCTTACGCTTCCCGGCCGACGTCAGAGCGCAGGAGAAGTCGCGCGCCGAAGCAACAATAAACGCGAAGCCGTTGGGAATTAGCGGAGAACAAAATGTTGACATATCCTGCTTGTTTTTATTTATTTGTTTATTTCCAAGGAGCGGGGCACAGCCACCCGACGGTGAAACATTCCGTCTTCCCAGACAAGGGGACCCGAATGCGAATTCCCGCCAAGTTGGCGAAGAGCAAGCACTACCCCTTGTGGCCAGGCAGGGTCAGTGCAGCGCAGCCGCCACCCCCAGCTGCCTCTGTGCCCCCACTGATAAGTTAACCTTGTGATAACATGCTAATGCATGATGAATGCTGTGGCAATTAGACACAGCTTTTCACAGCGAGCAAAGAGGACATCCAGCAGCAATTAGCCCGAGTCAGCGAGATAATTTCCGCGAGCAGAAAGAAACCTTATCACACTTTCACGGGGGTCCCATTTGACAACGGTAGCATTTTTCCTCATTTATTTATATAATTGCCTGTTTGATGTCTTCTACAGCACTGGCACACGGTCTGTGATCCACTTAGAAGATACTGACGGACATAATGGGGGTCTGTAGCCTCCTGCGCCTGATTTATCTTTGCGTTGTATCCCCTTGTGCGACTCTGACAGCGATACGAAAGCTCCAGCAGGGGTGACAAAGCTGGAAGTGACGGGCATCATAATGAAATGTTTGTGTGTAGGTGTGTGGGGTGTGCACGCGTGTGTGGGGGGGCAGTCGACAATATTGTCGTATCTAATATAAATAACCTTTTCATACTGGGTTGTATTCTCCAAGGCCCGCGGCTCCCTCCCTGCGAACGCCTTTCTTTGCAGACAGACGGCTAACAATGAGAAATGAATGCATTAGGAAGGAGGCCCCTGCACTTCATCGGGCTCCGCTTTGCCCATTAATAATGCACTGCGGGGGAAATGGGGGAACTGTGGAGATTAGCCCGGCATTAAGGATACATTTGCAATTTCTATTACGGCAACGCCTCGGTGTTTCCCAAACTGGAGCGCTTCCAATTAGATTGTCTACAGCGCACGTGCCTTTCTCGTGAAAAACTGCTCGAGTCTCTTCGAAACTCTCCTGCATCTCGCTGCTAAATATCATCTACGCAAAAAGAAGGCAAGTTCCGGGTCCAACACGACGAGTAGAGGGTTTTCATCTCGGTGTCATAATTATTTTTGTATTCAGAGCCCCCCTCCACCCCTGAGTTTCACGGCTCCCGAAAACCTTTTGTAAGAAGAATTCTCATAAATCAAAGACATAATTGCCATTAGAATCAACATTTAAACCTTCTGTGCATTGCTGAGACTCAAAATTGACACCCATTTACGCCAAAATATCATCAGAACCTGTTCAAATGGACACAGTTACTTCAATGGTTAACATAAGTTATAACATCATAAGTTTCCCTTCGTTAATTAGGCTATAATACTGTGTGGCTGTTTATCGGTGTTCGTTCAGCACTTCTGCAGCTGTTATTCGCCCAACACGTAACAAACGCTCACATATTACATATAAATGCTGTGCGTATAATGCTGTGTGTGGTCACTGGTGTCCCATCCGGGACAGTTTCATGGCCTTGAGACCCTCCTCAGGATAAAACGGTTAGGAGGACATATAATGCTTAGTTGAAATTTAATGCAAACACAAAACAGAACATTTAAAAAACAAAATAAATCAATGGTAAAGAACACAGGCAAATTCACACTTTCCAAACAAGCTGATGTGGATGGGATAGTCCAAATGGGGGGGGGGGTTACTGCAGGTGAAACCGGTAAAAGGTGAGTAACAGAGGCTGAGAACTTAAGACCGCATGAGCCAAATTATAACTGCAACTGTAGAGGCTCACAGCGCTCAGGTTGCCCAAATCCAGTCCTGGTGAACGTGAAGAAATTTCTCATAAGGTATAAGTTGTGGTATTAAATAAATTTCTAACTTACTTGAGTGTATTACTGTCTTTAATATATTCTGGAATCTCCTCACGATGCTGAAAAGCACACTGTTGTGTTGATAACTTCCCGCTCGCCCCCAGTTTTTAGAAGCTTATCCTGCAGCAGGGGCATGGGGGTCCAGACCCAATCCTGGAAGCAGAGGGCGCTGCGCAAGTCAGGACACGCTCCACGTGGGATGCCGTTCCATCGTAGTCTCCCGTGTTCCATTCCTTTTGATCACAACAGAAGATATACGTTCAAACCTTGTAAGTTAATTTTTTTTTTTTTTTTTTACCGGATCAGAATGGACATGCATTGACAAAGTCAAGCGCCATCAAACTGTCCAACGCGACAGTTATAATCTCTCCATTCGTCATCTCCAACTTTATTAAAAACTTCTAAAACCATTACAACCTTGGTGTACAAGGTTACATTAACCTTGTAAGTTAATATCATATCTGCTACTTGTGCTTTTAAAGGCACAGTCTAATATTACAGATGTCTCTGTCTGAGTCCTTTGGACATGATTGGAAACAGAGTTACGGTCCATTATCACGTGGCACAGACTGCGGCCGAAGTCCTGCTCCAACTCAATTACCATTTCTAATCGGCCGCATATCAGCCCTGTTCGATAAGCAGGGCTTCCTGTCAGGGCCGTAACCACTCTGTTTATTAACTGCGTGCGATCGGCCGATAAGCTCCCATTTCCATGTGAATGACCTTGTCCTCTATTGGCAGGGAAGGGGATCACTTAATTGAAATATCTCCTTAGCGGCTGATTGTTTTAAGAGGATTTCGCCTGCAGTGTCGGAGGCCGTAATGCAGTGGAAATGTGTTTGTCACTAGCATCCAGTGTAAACCTTTTAGACTTGTGTCAAGTCATTTGGGCGGCATTAGTGATGCCTGCCAATATTCCCGGCGATCAGCATTGAGCCGCGC
The DNA here is from genome assembly GCA_900497675.1 of Arapaima gigas. Taxonomy (NCBI): domain Eukaryota; kingdom Metazoa; phylum Chordata; class Actinopteri; order Osteoglossiformes; family Osteoglossidae; genus Arapaima; species Arapaima gigas. The sequence goes on from UFQX01000133.1 coordinate 344,324, forward strand.
CACTGCAGCAAGAGGATTAGGAGACACGATCTCAGAATGAAATGTAAGAAGAGAGCGGCCGTTGCTTTGGAATTCCGCCACGCGCATGTCAGGGGGTTCGGAGTATATTCTGCGCATACGCGCAGTGATCTCAGTTACACGGGTAGCCCGCCGGGTGGAAGGCGGCCACTTCAGGAAGCGGGCAGAGCAGCTTTATCTGGAAGGCAGCAATAAAATGTTTGGCCATTGATGTTGCTAACAGTATTTAGTTAGAAATACTGTGTTGCATAAAAACATGGGAGCTGGATGGTCAATGCTCCCACTTGTGTGTTCTCATTTTTTGGTGGGTCTCTACCCTCAGTGCAAAGAAGGTGTGTTTCAGGTGGAACAGTGATTCTAATTGCCCCTGGTGTGTGCGTGCGTGCGTGCACACATTTCATCAGATACCTTAGGGACAGACTGTGGACCACTGTGGCCCTGCAGTAAACAAGTGGTTAGGGATAATGATAATGAATGAATGGATGAATGGAAAAGCAGCAGTAATAATAATAATAATAATAATAATAATAATGGACATTATTTTAAAATAATTGCTGTTATTATTATTGTTGTTGATGTTGTTATGATTATTATAAAACAGGACATGGGGTGTTTCAGCTCGACTTGACGTTTTCCTGTTAAGCTGGTGCTGAAATATTAAACATGTCACTGGATCACAACTCGCCTCTGTGATACACAGACCAGTGCAGCTGCCATCTGAAGCGACTCCAGAGGGGTTCCGATTTCCAGTCTGGCTCGGGCCGTCTGGAGTGATGACACCCAGCTCTCACAGTAGAGAGACCAGCAAGTACAAACAGGCAGCCAATGAGATTAAACAGACCCTCTTTTATCTGGGCCAGCCACCAAAGTGACTTCCAAGTGGCCCTCGGGGACCCTCAATCCAATGTGAAAGGCAATGTGGCAGCCGGGTGCGAGTCACCGCTGTCGGCCGAGCGGCCAGCTCCCCTGGCGACGTGCCTCGCTCTTGTCTTTCTCTCCCTGGCAGGGGGCCCCCACACACTTGGTCACCCCTGGAACTTTTTTGCAGAATTTAGCTACTAAATTTAACAATATATGATTATCAATCCCTCTGTGTGCATATAAATTTATGTATCAAATTTTATTTTAACTCGTACATCGCTTTGGAGAAGTGTCTTCTACGTGAGTAAATGTACTTGATATATAATGGTTTACATTTTTATTACTTGGGTAGCATAGTGGTTACAGCCACACGTAAGGACATGGGTTCAAATCCTGGCTCCTGTTGTTGTACCCTGGATCAGGGTCATACACTGAATTACTCCAGCAAAATGACTCTTTCCTGCAAATGAGTTTCTCATTGTAAGCAGGTTAAAATAAAAAAAATCCCACTGTAACTCACAAAACAAGTGTCATTAAATGTGTTTTATTAATTCAATTATTGATTGAATAAACATAATTAGATTTATTTATAAATGATATAGAATAATAGAATATCAGAATATCGATATTGGGGATGCGAGAAGTTTTCTTCGGCAGTGCAGAGATTTTTAATGGATTTGATCGCAGATGAGTGACAGGGGAGGAAGTGAAATGGTTTTCTGGAAATGGAGTTTGTCATGCTGTCCCACGGCGTTTTTCTGTCACACCCGCGTCACGTGACGAAGTTCCCACCGAACATGGCCGCCCCCGCTGCGGCTTCATTCCCTCAGACGGCCTTGCCCTCCTCCACGATCAGCTGATGTCTGTAAATACCTTCGGTTGCCAGGAAGTGAGCGAGTGTGTGTGCACGCGCACGGGCGGACGGCGAGCGGACTGTAAGTGGCGTCGGAAGACAACAAAAGGAGATGTTGTGCGCGCGGAGTGCGCGGTAACAGGTTCGTGTTGTGGGCGAGCGCGTGTCGGGCGGGCGGACGGACGGACGCGGTCGCGCTTCTTCAGCAGCTCTCTCTCTGTTGCTTGTCCTGGCGGACGTGGGTTCACAAAGAGGCCTGGGACAGAAATCGTAAAACAAACAAAAAGACGGCCTCCCGCGTGTCTTTTCTTTGAAAAGTCGACGTTTTTGTGGAGCTGAAACCCTAGGCAGCTGCAGCTGCAGCGAAGTGCTGCTGTGCCGTGAGCGCGCTGGCGGTCCGCGCGGCAGTTCGGCAACTGAGCGACTGTGGAAGCGTGAGCGGCGCACGGAGTTCCCACTTGTGCGAGTCCGGTGCCCAGCGCCCGGGGGCGTGCACGAGCGCGTCTCCGCGGATTGGGGCACCAACCCGCCGCTATTCCCCTCTCTGTCCTCTCCAGACCTCACTGTTCTCCTCATCTCCTCCTGCTCGTCCAGCCGAACCACCGGGAGCGCGCATGGAGGGGCCGACCGCGCGCGGGGCGCAGCCCTGGGGGAAGCTGGTCCGGTTGGAGGCCGGCTCAAGCTCCGAGGTGCTGCTCGTGAACAGGGAGTGCACCGTGGGCAGGAGAAAGGGTGAGCGCGCACCCGTCACACACCCGCCGCGAGCTTCACCCTGTTTTCCCCTGTTTTCTGTCAGCTCCACAGGTTTCTCTTCCTGAACGACAAACCAAACGGTGAACTTCAGAGGCTGCAGCATTCAAACACTCCTGATCGCGTTACACATTAATTTTCTGTCAGCCTATTTTCTAAACTTGCCGAACACGCCATTACAGAAATTCCTTTGTATCAGTGTACACATCTTTACCAAAAAAAAGCACTAATAACGGAGTGTTTGCACATCAGGCCACTTGTTCAGCTTTTGCCGAACACAGTTCTTGTCAAGGGTTTCATCAGACATGGCAGAATCATCTGCTGGAGGACTGTGAGTCACTAATATTTCTGCCACACATTTCTACATTTTATTTTGCCCAGTCTTTCCTTCACATACAACTCTTGAGTAAACAAAGTGCAAGTGATGCAACACTTCACACTGTAAAGAGAACTGCTTCTAATTGTTGATGCTTTGCCAGCTTAACAATAATAATAATAATAATAATAATAATAATAATATCTGTGAAAGGTTCCTAAGATGCAGGGTCTGTATGAGAAAGCCCTTCAGTTCCCTCAGTTTGGACACCCCTGGCTCCCCACAATGCCCTTCGTAGTGTGTGTGTGTGTGTGTGTGTGTGTGTGTGTGTGTGTGTGTGTGTGTGTATACAGAATACTAAGTAGGCTTTTGTAGGTTTTGGAATGGGAATCAACAGTCTAAGGTTTGGGCCATTATAGTTTTGTGAGTTTGCTTTTTAATGACAACTATGTATTGTTTCCATGTGTTGAACACCTAACGCTCTATGGAACCTTGGATCTTTCTAAATAACTTTGTTGCAATAACACCATTCACAGAGTTCACCTTCAATGCTTTTGTGCTCTTTTTTTTGTTTAAATTAGTGTTGAATGTTACTTCATTTTTATGCTGTCAGTTCTGTCTGCAGTGTTTATTTTGCTATGTCATTTGCAACATTCTTATTTAACTTGCCGGGGACTTTTCTCCATAGGTTGTGATCTCTCCTTTCCTGCAAATAAGCTGGTCTCAGGTGATCACTGCAAAATTGTGCAGGATGTGAACTCTGGAGAGGTTTGGCTGGAGGATATGAGGTAAGACGGGTATTTTGTTTGTCATTGATGATGGTCCTTTGTTAATGTGTTCATTTATTGAACGTAAAAGTTGGTTTGTATGTTTGGGGGACTGAATGTTTTTCACATCACACTGAGATACTCTTAGTCAGATTAAAGTATTTCTTAGATGAATGTTCTAGAAATCCAACATGTGGATAACAAACAAGCTGGCTTAGGGCTTATAAACAGCTCAGCTGGGAAGGTATATGATCCTGGGTTGTTTATCAACCCCAACTACTCCCCAGTTAAAAATAATGAATTGGCAGTGAATATAATGTGAATTCATCCTCAGATTACTGCCATGTTCTGTACACCTAGGGTCTAGGAAACAGACGATGTAGTTTAATATTCATAACAAATCAACCTTGGGAATGCAGTTCTGATTGTATTCCAAATTCCCACTCAGTACTGGTGGCTGTTAATTGATTGCACAAAAATGAATATAAAGAACAGAAGCTCATTTAATTCTTTCCTATGTATCCTCCATTGCATTTTTTTTTTTTTTTTGGTACAATAAGACCGGGGTTTTTTCAGGCTGCTCGTGATCACTTTTTAACCTCCAGTAAGACTGTCGCACTCCTCCACCTTTAGCTGCTTGATGGTCCCATTTACAAGTGGTTCAAAATCAAAAGTTTCTAGGTTCTCAGTTTGACTCCGATGTGATAGAATGAACTTCCTCTGTCTAATATCTGCCGAACTATCACAAACAATAAAGGTCTCAAAAGGGCTATTTTGGACCCAATGTTCCCCTGATCTAATAAAAATTTAAGTCACACACCCTGTCATGAACTGCATCTCCAGTGTGATGCAATTTTGTAGGCAAAAACTGCAGTTTCTGAATCCAAAGCACTTCACATGTTGAGCAATGCACCTTTGTTTACTGAGTTGTGGTGCTTGCAGAAATATAAATGAGGAAAAAATTAAATATTTTTGACCACACCTACCTCTGGTTTGGACTGATAGCCTCTGAAAAGTAATAATCTGTGTGCAGAAGGGCATGTTACTTCAATTGTTGTTTCTTTAAGTTCAGTGGAGAGAAGTTTGTAAAGCATGAGGTCTATTGGTTTTGTGGTTAAATGAATGATATTTCTGATTTTGTGTCCCCAGCACCAACGGCACAGTAATCAACATGTCTAAGCTGGTTAAGAAGCAGATGCACCCTCTTCAAAGTGGCGATGTCATCTACTTTGTTTACAGAAAAAATGAGCCAGAGCAAAGTAAGGACACGTGTTTTCGCACCATCTGTTAGTTGCTGAGCTGAAGTAGTTTAGTGTGTGTGATCTGCATAATGCAAAAGTTGAACATGTTGACAGTGTGCCTATGGGGTTTCACTGCATGAATCTTATTGGATAATATAACTGTCCAATGTTGGGCTCTGATGAATGAGAGATGTTTATTTCATCTGACCAGAAACTGTCATAACTACATCTCTATTTATTAAACTCCAAAAAACCTAAAATTTTGAGACTGGCCCCAGACACGCAGCATGTTCATTTCATTCATGTATGCAGTTGTTTATGGGGTTAAAGTTCACATGGATGTCACGCACTCAAGCAAACTGTGAACTTCAGCTCAGCTTAGAAAAAGATGAAACGCAACTTTTGCTTGCTGCTAAATTTAACGTTGATCGGACTGCAATATCATAAACTGAATATGTTAAAGACAAAATTCTGGATGATTGACGGAAAAACACGAAGCCTGACTGCAAGCAGAAAAGAATTGGCCAGAAGAAGCTGAAGAAGGTTTATTGCTTTGGTTCAGTTACATGATTAAAATTGTTTAATTACAGATATTTACGTGTGTATGAGTTTTAAAATAAAGGAATGTTCTTGGCATTACAATATGTGTTTGCAGTCTGCCTATTGGATAAGTGGATACTCTGCCCAAGTGGATGATGTTAATCTGGTCTCATGCTGATCCACTTGAATGGGTTAGACTGTATGTATTTTGCTACTCTCTGCACGTCAGTTCTCACACACAACACACGCGTGTGTGTGCTGACATATGTCATGTCAACACATTTTCTTGTTCCAAGTGTGCGCACTGATATACTTTCTCAGCCCACACACAAGCAGTAATAAAGTTTGGTGATGTATAATTTATTGTGTGCACATGATTGCCCCTGGCACTCGCATTACTGTAGCAGGAGCCAGTAGCTTATATTTGAGCAAATGAAAATGTAAAAACTAAGTTATGTTGCACAGGTTGCTGTGCATGTTTATTATGTAAAGGTAATAAAGTGTGCCAATATTTATTTTGTATTGTTTGTTCACTTTCCACTGAACTACGCCCAGCGCGTGCGTCTTTCTGTTTGGCCTTCATCTATCTGATAGTACTGCCAGTAGCTGGGTATTGAATGTGACCACTTTAATAGCAGTGCAGTCTGATGATCATATAATAGGTTATTACCTTTTACATTTCCACCAGCTAACTCTGCTAGTTCAATTTAGCGGTTTTTTTTCTGTGCTATGCATGCAGTACAGCGGAAATGCATAAACTGTCAGCATGCATTGTACGTAGCTGAACAAAAGTGTTTGAAATTACTTTTTACAAACTTATTGCTTATCCCTGGAAATAATGGCTGTGGGATTTCTTAATTTACTTTATACCTGATATTTATGTAGAGGCCTTCTTTTTCTAGAAGTGTATAATTAATTAGAAATGCTCATGAATAAGTGAATACAGAAATGTCTGCATTTAAGGATTGATTGATTGATTGACTACTTATTTATTTATTTGCAGATATTGCCTACATTTATCAGTCCATACCCCGAGACCCTGCAGGTATAAAGGATTACACAGGCAAGAGAACTATCTGCATATTTCACTTTTCTAATTCAATTTTTTTGCACAATTTTATTAATGCATTTTCCCAATTGATGCTGAAGCTCTTACTAGAAATAAAGGATAGGTTTTAAAATCAGATGGTTATATTTCTTGCTGAAATTCCGTTTTTTTGGTATAGCTCCAGTAATCTTAATGTTGTAAAAGTATATTGCAAAATCCTCTACATACATTTGATGTGTTGAGCATATACCAAGAAGTATGTAGTTTTACTTTGTAATTGACAAAGCAGAATAATATATTTAATGTACATTTTCTTATTTTCATTTCTTCCATTTTTGTACTGCAGCCCTGACAGAGATGTCCTCCATGGGTGGCTCAGTCCAAGATGAACCGTTGCCCTCTACCTCTACTTCCCACCTCTACAGTAGCCTGCCTGCTGGCCCTCCCACCACGCTGTGCCCCTCCACTCCTCACACGCTGGCTTCAGGTATGACAACTGGCCTCCCTTCTCGATAACTCGTCTGTTGAAGATCTTGGTAGAACCTGGGCCTGTTGCCAAAATGTCTCACAGCGATTCAGCAGGACTTCTGATGTGACATTTACAGGTTCTGACCCAGTACTCACTTCCCAAGAAGCCCCTGAAGAGAAGCCAGCAGGCATAAGAACCGAAGCTTCCTGCACCATAGACATCCCAAAGACAGAAGCAGAGATCAGTATTCCGGTGCAGGACAGTGGTGAACCGGAGAGAAAAAAGAGAAAAACTGGTACACTTTCGTGCATTTATCGACATTCCATGTGAAGACAGTAAGTAGCCGTTGACACTGTGCACATGTCCTGTACCTTTTTTCTCTAGACAAGGATTATGGGTTACCTGGCCTGGCAGACAGTGGGGTGACTGAAACTGGAGGCTCTGCTAAGATGTCTGTGGGGACCCTTCTGCAGAAAGGAAGCACAGAGGGGACCAAGATTGACAAAATGGAGGAATCCCTCACCTGCATCATCTGTCAGGATCTCCTGTATGACTGCGTGAGGTACAATCCCTCTCGGCATTCTCTTTTCTTGCTCACAAACATTAACCAAATGGCTGATTTTGTGCATTTATGTTGTAAATGTTACATTTCAAGTGTTTATAAATACTCGGGTGTTGTATAAGAGGGTGTTTTACAAAAAAAGCCTGCTGCAACAGCTTTTGAAATTGTATAACCTTTATGGATTTGTATGGAGTCAGCCTCATGCTAGCCAAGACTACAGAGGTCCCTGCCTTTCATTCAGAAAATTTGGCAAGATTCCAAGCTTATCTGTGAACTTTCATATTCAACACTCCTATCTTGGAGAGATATTAAGAAATACCTGTAGAGATTCCATTTGGTGTTTCTCTCTGGTCTATTTTTGCTCTCTGAACCCAGATGATCCCACGAATGTTAGTCATGTTAGTCTCTGGCAATGGCTGTCTAAAGGTGTGTTGGACATGTACATAGCAACCTATTTAAAAATGTACGTGTACATATTTAATTTCAGACCAAACAACTGTTAGCTTTGAAAATCTAAGAATTAAATTTGTCCTACCCAGTATAGATTTGATTAAATATCTACAACTTCCCCATTTTATTACAACTACTGATAGAGAACAGACACTGGACAGAATTAACTGAAAGAGGAACAACTCATGATGGTGAACAACTTGAGACCTGTTTTCTGCATTTTATTATATTTTAACAAGTTTTGACACCAACTCCTACTATGCTTTGGGGGAGACATGGCAATACAACCTTGACGTGTCTTTTGGTGATCGTGAATGGTCAGCTATATGTACAAAAGTTTTCCCAGCAGCACCTTCCTGGGCATCCAGGAACAAAACTTCAAGTCAGAAATATGAAATATGAAAGTGCAAAACTGTCCCTGGCACACTGATACACCTTTACTGGGACTGTGACAAGCTCATTGGAAAGAAGTTCCCTTAACTGTTAAAAAGACATTCAATGTGATGTTTGATTGGTCACCTCCTATTTTGTAGCCAAAACACAACCGAAACTCTCTTTTTGATGAAGTCACGGAATGTAGGCTTTTCACTCTGACACATTTAGCAAAGAAATGTATTTTAAAGCTCTGGCCCACAACTGAAGCTCCCTTTATAACAATGTGGATGACTGAAGTGTTTAAATTACCATTTCAGATTCAAAACAATTGTGGGATTTTTGGATACTTTTCTGGAACTTTATTAGACAGTCATGTATGACCATATCTGTAATATACTGTAACCACCTGACCCTCAGCCCTCACTGTATGTAGATAGAGGTGCAGTGTCTGGCTGTTCTCTCTTTGCCTGTGTATATCGGTTGTTGATTCAATGAATATATATATGCACGCACGCACTCCCCCCCCAAGTGTCATTTTACTTCCACAACAGGTGGAAAAAGTTGATTCAAGAACGCTAGTCTCCTTTGCTCTAATTTCAGGCAGTGGCACATTTTTAAAAGTCCGTCCTAGTGCCACACAGCTGCTGTCTTCAGGCCACCATGAACATTGGTATAAAACAGTTCAATGATGGAAATGTTTAAAAAAATCTGAACAATAAAAGCGATTAATAAATGTAAGGCAGTTATCCATAGTGTGTTATTGCAGCTAGTTTTTCTTAGAACAAGTCCGTCCGTGAATAGTGCCGATGTTGTGCGGGTTTCAGGGTGTCATGCGAACAGTAGTATATACAGATTAATTACAAACAACATTAAAAATTTAATGATGCCTTCTGTAAAATGGCTTAGAGACTTGGTGTCAGTGCTTCAACTTGTTGGTATGTTTGTGAGTTCACAAATGCCACCTTTCACTTTTGGATGGCTGCTGCAGTGGGTCTGCTGCTCCTGCTGGCATTTGGACCCCCAGAGGTTTATTTTTCTCTATTGCCTACTGGTTGGGAGTTTATTGTTTTCCTCTCCTCAGTTGCTGACAGGTTTAGTGTTTTGCACTCATACCCTGTATAGCTGCTCTCATTAACATCTAAAGGTTATCTATAGCTTTACTATATACTTGTTTTCTGTTCTGTTATCCTAATCTACTGTTCGGCTCCGAGTCACCGTGTGAGAAGAAGCCTCTATAAAAATAAATTGAATTGAAGTTTAAAGTCGGTCAAGGAGAGTGTTTAAAAACCAGCTCTGCTCCAAAAAAGGAGGCTTGTAGTGGTAACATCTTTTTAATTAAAGAACAAGACGGAACACTGAACCTGTGAAGTGCTTCTTTAAAATGAGAACTGCATAGTTTAAAATGCAAGAAGTCCAGTAATGGGTTGAACAAACAACTGTAGCGAAAAACGCTTTAAAGAACAAAGTTGGGATTCAAACAATGTTATATATTATAAAGATATGTTGTTCGTGTTGAAAGACAGGCTAGAAATCATTTTGGTTGCAAATCTTAGTGTTTTTGTCAAGCATAAAAATACATTTTGCCGTTTCTAATATTCCTTAAATGGTGCTAATTTGACCCTCTCACAAAAATGTTCTTTTAGATGAGGGACTATATGTATAAGTGGAATGTTTTTTGAGCTCCCATGATCCACTGTGGTACCTCACTGTTGTACAGCCTGCAGCCATGCATGCACACGTTCTGCGCTGCCTGCTACTCGGGCTGGATGGAGCGCTCTTTCCTGTGCCCCACCTGCCGCTGCCCTGTGGAACGCATCCGCAAGAACCACATCCTCAACAACCTAGTGGAGGCCTACCTGCTGCAGCACCCAGGTACAGCCAGTCTGGGGGAGGGCGTACAGCACTGCACTGCGCAACGGAAGAGTACCAGGGAATAGGGTACATTCTAGAACTCTGGCTCTCTTCTGTTGTGTACGTCATTGGGGTTAACTGAGGGGGGTATTTTAAGTTGTCTGCTAAGCTGATTGCACATTGCTGTTTCATCTTGCAATGCTCTATTTTGTAAAGTAGCCCCACTGTCCTGTCGATTTAAGTTCTCACAGCTGTTTTGTGGTAAATTAATGTCATCCCTAAGCCACTTGGACTGCTGTGCTTTTCCACAGAAAAGTGCCGTAGTGAGGAGGATGTGAAGAGTATGGATATGCGCAACAAGATCACTCAGGACATGCTGCAGCCAAAGATTGAGCGCTCGTTCTCCGACGAGGAGGGCAGTTCAGATTACCTGTTTGACCTCTCTGATAATGATAGCGACACCTCTGACATCAGGTCAGCCCCTCAGCTGCATGTCACAGCAAGGATAGACAGCCAGATGGGTCAGAAAAGCTGGCATGTAGTAGACAACTCTGGTTCCATTTGTGGATTGTCATGTCCTATTGATGTTATTTCTGCGTTCTTTTCTAGTCAGCCATTTGTGATGTGCAGGCAGTGTCCAGGCTACAGGAAGGATGTCATCCAGGGGCCCTGTGTTTCAGGAATGCCCAGTGAAGAGCGCACTGTCAAGCCTTTAGGGGAAGGACCCTCCACGTCCTCCAGTATTGCAGGAGGTACAAACAGAATCATGCTTTTTTTTCCCCCTTGCTCAGTTTGCCTCTTTCAGTCGAGATCACCACTGAAATTGAAAACACAAGGAAATGTTTTCAGAAAAGTGAACAATCTTTAACAACCCAGCTGGTAGCAAGAACAAAGCAGGACTGGAGGGGAAGGGAGAGGGAACGTCACCTGAGTACAATTTGCACAAGATCACCACAAGGTGGCAGCAGTGGAAACGTGCACGAGTTGTGCAGAGTAACTGAATTTTCACTACTGACCTTATAGAATCATTTGTGTAAGTTTGAGCTTATGCAAGTCACATATAGCATAACCTAAGGTGTGGCTGTCGAATTTTTTTCAGACTCCATTTCAGTTTAGTTTAGGTAAATGCCATTTAGATGTGAATATTGGTGTCTGATGTTGTTGAGGAAAGTGATGTCTTCCCTGTCACTGTCACTCCTTTCAGCACCAGCTCTTCAGGAGTACACATGTCCACCACAGAGCAGCCACGTTATCTGCACCTGCTGCCTGCAGCCCATGCCTGACCGCCGCAGCGAGCTTGCCAACCACCCCTTCTCTGCACAGCAGTGTGGGTGTCTTCCTCTGCCAAGTACTTGTTCCCTTAAGACACTATTCTCAGTTGGTCCATCACTGACTTTTGACCTGTGTCCCACCAGGTGCAATCTGCCACCTTCCTTTCTGCCATATGTACTGGGGATGTCAGCGACCTGGATGCCAAGGTTGCCTGGCACATTTCAGTGGTATGTGTCTGTTTCCCAGCAGCGTGGAACTGCTGTTTGTTGGTGCGGTTTAATCAATGTTTATTCTGCTTGACTGAAATTTCTACGGCTCCTTGTATTGGGTTATTTTCATAGCATTTTGGTTATTTCAAATCCTTACCTCACATATCAACTGAATAAAATGTTTTTCTCTTTAGAACTTAACCTCACAGAGAAATGCCTCGATGGCGTTCTCAACAGCAATACTTACGAATCAGATATCCTGCAGGTATTTAACTCTTCACCTTTAAACTTTTTCCTCCCTCTCTGTTTTTTTTTTTTTTTTTTTTTACTGTAATTGTCCTCATCCAAACCTATTTGACATATCTGGATAATACATTATATTTACATTGGGAGATTACAAATGTAGCAGTTGTGGGAATGATGTTGGATGAGGAGCACAGGAGCAGCTGACAAGACGATGCTTGTATGTAGTCACGCTGTCAGACAGCTGGGACTGTGTAAACAGTTTTCTGGCTATACGTCACCCTGTGTATCGCTTATCATTTACCATAACGGTACTACTTCGTCCATAATAGAACAGCTTGGTTCATAATAAGTTTTTCTGTAAATGCTTATCTTATGGAAGTTTTTTTTTTTTTTTTTTTTTTTTTTACACTTTCTTGGCAACAGCCCTGTATTCCACACATCATACATCATGCCTATGTTGTTCTTTGACAGAACTACTTGGCCTCCAGAGACATGTCCTGGAAGGAGCTGCTCCGGGACAGTCTGTTAGCCTTGCAGCAGGGCACCTTCCACCTGTCAGGTAAACACCCCCCTACACACACACTCCACTCCACCCGCTTCACCTCCAAGACGACAATTGTAATTTTCTTTCTTTCATTCAGACTATCGCATCACGGGTAATACAGTTCTCTGCCACTGCTGTGGCCTGCGGGCCTTCAAGGAGCTAGCATACAAGTACCGGCAGAACATTCCGGCCTCAGAGCTGCCAGGTACCCCCCCCCCCCCCACACACACACACACACACACACACACACTTCACCACTGGCTGACTCACAGTCCCTTGACTTGCATATTTGGACTGCGGTTTCACCCACAACGATACGAGTGCTTTGTCAGTATCTACATGCTGCACATGTGCCTGTGTGAATTCCACTAATATAGTTCTTTGATTTTATGAAATTGCAGCAGCTGTCACGTCACGTCCTGATTGCTACTGGGGGCGCAACTGCCGCACACAAGTGAAGGCACACCATGCCATGTGAGTAACAGATTTGTGGGTCTGAAAAAGTGCGATGTCATCAAGTTTAGTATTCAAACTGATTTCCACCTAAAATGTTCTAATAAAGGATAGATGTGTGAATAGCCCTGATATAGTACTCGCTCACAACCAATAGAGGGCGGTACTGCCCCACTTAACAGTTTACTCTGTAGGGTATTGTGTCCCCTATCAATTTGAAAGCTAAATTGAAAATCATCTTTTCCTTCACGTTTATTTTTTTCCTTTGCTTTTTAAGGAAATTCAACCATATTTGTGAGCAGACCCGTTTCAAGAACTGAAGAACCTCTGAGATTTTCTAATCCCCCCGACGAAGAAGAGAAACACGTCTCTAAGTCTGCCTGCCTTTTCGGTTGAAAATGGTAGTGCAGCATACCGTGCTGTTCAGCAAAAGGTTGTCCTTGGACAAGCAAGAAGTAACTTTAAAAAGGCCTGTAGTAACGGCAGTAGCTTACAAGTTGAACATGTATTGATTTGCCTACTAATGTACGTTAGTTTCCAACGTCAAACACTCGATTGTGAACATGTATGTTGGCAGTGGCACGAGTAGCCTTATGTATCTGTAGTCTTTTGTGTGATGGGTGAGGAAGGCTCTCTATACAGCCGAACCCACGCTATGATGGGAGACGCGGAAGCAGGACTGTTTTGCAAAGTCCTGTAATGACTTGAATATATATTGTGTGTTCAGTTTTTTTTATTTTGCCGTAGTTTTTTCTGCAGAAAAGTCAAGTTGCAATAGGCTTAGTAAGGAGATATTACAATCTTTATAGAGTTTTCCTGCTCTTACTGTGTCTTCTGTGTACATGTCCGTGTGCCTTGCACATCAACGTGGGGGGTCACAGAAGACCTAGCAGCGACATCATGTGTTTTGTGCCTAAAACTCCTCTCAGTGAAACAACTTGCAATTTCTTAAATTTTTTTCTTTTCCAATATTGTTAATATACTGTAGAAGTATAGCGTAATTTTGTTGTGTAGAAGTTGGCTAACAACATCGTATCTTATAGCTACAGTATTAAGAGCCAAGCAGCCAGTTTGGCTTGTTTAGCATGTAGGGCTTCCTCCTTCCACGGCTGTTCAGCGAGCAGTCGTGTATTGTTTGTTTGGCACCTGGCTAGTGCTCATCTGATTCCATATCCTTCTTTTGTACAAATAGTTGAGAATTAAGCAGGTCTGCGTAGTCAGGGTATCCTATGCATTGTAAGAACTTGTTTGAACTGGTTTGTGGGTTTATCTGGGGGGAGTAAATTGCACCGGTTCTCCCATGACCACAGCACTGTTTTACCGACCATTGGCTGCTTTCATGCATTTAAACTGCTTTTTGGGAATAGAATGCAATTCATATTTATTACTGAAAAGGGGGAGGCTGATAATATATTTTAATGCTTTTCTAGATCAGTGTGTGTAATTCCAGAAAGGCAAGAAGCCATTTAGAAGCCGTATATAATGAAGTAGGGCTCAGTCGCGTAGGGCGACGAGAACAACGGTCGAGTTGTGCTCCTGTCTGACACGTCAAGCCTCGGTTTTGTGCTTTGCTTTGGATAATCAACTTGAAGCTGGTTTGAAGAGGGCCGCTGGGTGTTCTCTCCGATTGAGTGCTAATACCATGTTCCCTGTGGTAAAATGCAGTACTGCTACAGGCAGTGGAAACGAAATCTTGTCCGCCGTGTGGCATTGTGGCCTCAGCATTGCCTAAACATGCTCGTAATATCCCACTTGGTCACATGATTGGTTTTATCAAGTCTTGGTTATTCACAATAAGCAGTAATCGCACTGTGAGACCAAACTGCTGTAAGTCATTTTATTATATTAGGACAGCAACCTATTGTGACATTAGTGTTGTTATTATTATTATTATTATTATTATTATTTTTTGTTGTTTGCTCTCATTTTCTTGAAGTGTTTTCAAGTAACACTTTGCATTCAAGAAACGCATGTTTTTTTTTTCCTTTTTGCAGTATATTTTTGTCTCTGCAAGGTTTCCTTCTCGCAAATTGAATTGCCTCTTTTCAATAAGTTTGCATACTGCCAAGAAACTTTTTGCATGTTATTTTGTGCTTAGCCCAGGCTGGTCAGGCACAGCGCATTTTCCCTTAATTGGTGTAATTTCCCTATTTCCGAAAGCTCAGTTGAGCTAATGATAATTTTGTGCTTTTATAGTTTTGGTTCCGGTCCAGCAGTTACTAACACAGGAAGCTGTAAAGTAAGGTGGCTAAGTCCTTGTTTGTGACTTTGTGAAAGGGGACTTTGAAACTCCTCTTCCAAGTTTGTAATCATAAAAGTGAATGATCTTGCACATTTTAAATTGTTTACCACTGTTTAAAGAAACTGAAAACATTGTGCACTTAATAAGGAAGTTTCAGTATTAATGACTACAGTTGTTGAGGCCTTATTTGTTTGTGCACCGACAGATTGAAGTAAAGGAGCTGGTAGTAAAAGGCAGGATGATGCATTAAAAAGGCTGAACCGTTTTCGGTATAGTATGCAAGTTTTGGTATGCAAGTCATTTATGTTTATAGCAATTGGATGATATGAGTAACGAAAGCAATGCACAGAGCATTGACATTTTGAAAGATGGCCTTATAAAACGGTCTAGGACAGTCTGTTTAATTCTTTGTATAATTTTTAGAGATGGTAGTAGCAAGTTGATGTAACTACTTTTTATGAAGAACGTGACTAAAGTTAAACTAATAAGCATGTCCTCATTTAAAAATATACTAATACTAGTAGTACTTACAGGTAGTTGCGGTTTCCGCTTGCAGTTGTCACTTAAAGACCGATTTCTTTTTCAGTGCTCAGTCCACCACGTCACTTTCCACACCGAGACCCCGGTTCGGTTGTTTGTTTACAATTGCTCCCTTTTTTTTTTTTTTTTGTACTTGCATCAAAGCTTCTGCAACATTCCTTCCAACTGTACTTGTTGGGTTTTGAGTGACGTGCTGGAGGCTTCATTTGTCTGACAGTTCAGAACTGGGCATCAGAGGGACAGGAACATCTGATGAAACTCTGCAGTCAGGATCCTCGTCCGTTGTTTTAGATATTCACGAGTGACAGTCGCACCCTCCTCCAGGTCAGCAATGTTCCCACTCTTCATTTAGCATCATACAAATGTGACTGGGTGGTTTTCAAGGTCATGAGCGGTGAGGGTGGAAAAATGTGCAAAACGTGTTCCGCGTGGAGTGATTCACAGTGATCCCAAAAAAGATGCATTTCTCAGCAGTTGATGCTGTCAGGAAGACTAAAATTCCCTTTGTCTTCAAGTGATTGACAGGACAGTAGAGACGAGTTAACACTGACAGCCGTTCAAAGTGTGCGTGAGAAAGCGGCGTCTGCTCCCCTGAACACCGGCCGAGGAGCAGTTGGGCAGGTGTGTGGGGGGGGGGGGGGTGTTTGGCAACCCTAAAGCCCCGCCCCTCTCTGCAGGCTGTCACCGTGGCATTCCACAGTGGCTCAGGCCATCGGCTAGCAACAAGCTCCAGAGCTGTGGACCTTGATTGTTTCCAACAGGAGGGTCACGCTGCTGTAAGCCGGACGCCGCTGGAGTTGCTGCTCGGGAACAGGGGTTAAAGAGGCTTTGGGTGCCTTGTGCTTGCCTGTTCTCTCTCACCCTCTCTCACGGCAGGGCAACTGCTCTGGGGCAAGTGTGGACAGAGCTGCTCTTTGCTCAGTGGAGGCATGTGTAATTCTACCTCATCTACCCTTATGACTTCAAACGTAGGAAACGCCGCGTATTACCTTCCAGTCCGTAAGGTTTCGCTTAGTTCACATTATAATGGGCGTAGAGTAGCACTGTTACACTTAATGCCTTTACGAGCTCCTAGTGCCTCCCCTGTATTAGCAGTGCTGACACTGATTTCTTGTTAGGTAGAATGAGGTTATAAAAAATCTCTTTGGTTAACTGCACTAATAAAATGTTGCAAAAAAAAAAAAAATCTTTTTTTCCCTCATTTTCCTGCAGGAATATGCAAAATGGTAACTGGGCTGCTATGGGGATGCAAAGTTCATCATAAATTGGCAAGAATGAAAGGAATTAAACTATCTGCTGTATTTTTCCTTTTATTTATTACAAACATTTTGACAATACCCCCCATAATATTTTTCCTCTAAGAAAGTATGATTGCTGTTACTTCTACTGCATGTTACATGAACACATTTTACAGTCATCTATAAATTCCCTTTTAGAAATAACAAAACCCTACATACAGTTTCAGAAGTCGAAAAGACACCCGATGCTCGTCTGCAGTAGTGGCCGTATTTTTCTCAAGTCCAGGCCTGGATTTCTCAAACAGTTACAGAGAGGAAGATGTGGATAAAGTGGCAATTCAACCAATGATTTGTGTCTTATGTTCCCAGTGCAATTAACGCCGCACCATTAATTAAAAGTGTGTGTGTGTGTGTGTGTGTGTGTGTGTGTGTGTGTGTGTGTGTGGGAGAGAGGTCGAGAGCAGGACCTGGGTTCTGGTGTCCCTCTGTCATACAGAAGCCACTCAGAAGTCCTAATTTTCTTTCCCCCCCCCCCCGCATAAGAGGGTGAAATAGAAGTAAACAATCATTTCTGCATAGTGACATTTTATTTTAGGGGGCTGATGAGTTCAACTGTCGCCGTATTTAAAACCCCCTGTAAACACTTATCCAGTAGTATGAATATAGAGTACAAATACATATGGAGTGTTTGAGATACAAGGCAAACGTGCTAAATAAATGTTACTGTGTGCTATTATATATGCACTTGAAATATATATGACTGACTTGCTGTTGATGAAAGTGAAAGTTCCAAAAAAAAGTACTGAAAAAAATTAAATTGCCAACAGGAAAACCATTTTGAGCATAAATACCTCAATTATATATTGAAGGGTAATGTTACAAACAGAATGTACATTGTTGCTCACTGTAAGACCCCTCCTCCCCACCCCCCAACTGTCTGTGCAGCCATGATGGCCTCGCATCTCCTTACCGCCATCATTGCTGCTCATGGGGGCTGGGCTGTTTGGCTGCGCATGTGTCAGCTTGGCAATACTTGGCTGTCACGTCTCCAGCAGCCACTGGTGACTGGGAGACATGGTGACCGTCGGGATTTCCGGGACAGTGGCTCCCCCAAAGGCCACCATTGAGCAGGATGGTCTGGGCCAAGTGCTCAGACTGGACCAGGGGCTGCCGGTCCTCTTCCTCCGAGATGGCAAACACAGGAGAGCCGGCTTGTACCTGCGCTTCCGCCTTTGCTTGCGCCACAGAGCCTGGAGAGCTGTTTAAGGGCACTGAAGGGGATGCGGTGGGGGTGGCGCCACCGTCTGCGGCTCCAGACAGGAAGCTGAAGCACGGGGCAGCAAAGCGGGAGCGACGCAGGTTGCTGACGGAGTTGAGGCAGCGCTGCCTATGAGGCACTTGGGTGAGCAGAGTGGAGGCAGCGGTCCTGGAGGAGTCGCCATGCTGACCGTTGGCCTTCCCTTTTATGTGGTCCTCTAAGAAGGTCTTCCTGGGCTCCTCACCAGTGCAGCCCAGCGTCGAGGTGGCCGGACCCTGGTAGGAGACAACGGCAAATGTTTACACTGTATGTACCAGCTTTGTTCATTTATGTTTTTTCAATGTGAGAAACATTATTGTGAGAGGTAGTCAGAGCTGCTCACACTGTCCACCAGTTTGGTAAAGGGACTAGTAGAGTTCCAGCTGCACCACTTGCGCTGCAGTTGTGGCAGGGGCTGCAGTAGGTCCTGGAAGGTGCGGACACTCCAGGCACGGGGTCGAGTTTTGCTCGCACCATCGACCCGGGGCGGCAGCGCCGTGTCGCTGTGTCTCAAGAAGCGATCCCTCTGCTGGGACGACAACCGCGGTGTCAGTCCCGCCTTGTTGCTGTTGCTGCTGCTGTTGTTGTTGTTCTTCTTGTTCTTCTTCTTCTTCTTCAATATCTAGGCTGCTTTTACAAAACTTGTCCAGTGGAGCATCAGTTTGCTGATGAACACTATTACCGACGTGTTCCTGACAGTTTTTTTGAGACAAAGTAATGAAAGCCGAAGCTTTAAAGCTTCTTGTTAGCCTCAGAATACGAGCAGAAGCCAGAGGGTTAAACAGCATTTTCCGCTATGTATCAAACACTGAATGACATGTCGTTTCTGTATGTCACTGAAGACAAAGTGTTAGAGGTTGAATTGGGGGTCATCCTGATATATTGCAATTCTGACAGCAGAAGTGTTTTCTGGCTTCGATACAAACATGCAAACACTTCTTGGAAAGGAACTGTTATATTTACTAATGGAGATTTTAGTACCTGTGAAGCTACTTTTGGCTACCTGCCAAAGTCTGATTTTCAAAATACTCCCTGTGAGTCAACCTGCATTTACGTATACAGTGCGAATCATGCAAATAGCATCTAACAAAATTTCATTTGTTTTATATTGTTAGTTGCATAAGGATAAAAACCATATAAATCCAGTTTACTGCATAAACCTGATGGGATATAGAGCCATAAGCTTAAGTTCACGCAAAACAACGATGGTACGGTGTGACACGTGGGGGACACAGAACACACACAACCCTAGATGAGCCCCCGCTGAACACCACACCAACACCAAGTTCCTGTGACTTCCCTATTTCAGCCCCTTCTGTTAACGATAAGCGAAGCAGAGATCGACGTTCCCAACCTAGAAGCTCAAGAACGGAATAACGCTAAACGAGAAACCCAGAGCCTGTCCTCCTGTCCCATGAACCACTTATCACATCTACATACAGCATGTTTCTGAGAAATAATAATGCAAAAAAAGTGTCCAACATGCACTTCTAAACATAATTGTAGTAAGTTTGCTGCACTCTGGTGATGCTGGGGGTCTCTGGGGTTGTCATGTGTCCAAGACAGCTGATGTAGCTCGGTGACCATGCACAGCATCCGGAATGGTTGATAGAAACCCTTTTTTTCCATGTTTGCCCCCCCCTCCCCCCCCACAAAACAGTGGAGATTGTTAGATGCACACAAGAAGCTGAAGAACTGCACCACTACCTTTTCTCAGGGAAAAAACATCAGTCATGCACTTTGGTATTTTCCTGTTACAATTATTTAAAATGCACAGTTTAGTAAATGGCAGCATGACTGTGTGTTTCTTCAACAGGCCCAACAAACAGCGCGATAAACAGCCCTCTGCCTGCGGGTTCACAATGGCAACTGGCTGCTCTCCTGTAAGTAGTTTCAACTTTAATTTTCCAGGTTTTTAACAAACTCGGTCATGTGTCTGTTTTGTATGGCTACACTTCTGGAAAATACAGAGCAGCTCCACCTCAGGCTGGCAGCTTGCAAATGAATAGCCTGAGATTTAAAAAGATTACCAGAAGAGAAAGAGCTTTTATTAAAACTCTGGTACAAACCCTCTTTGAAGTAGTTCTATAAGCTGCCCATGTGGTAACGCTGCACACTTACAGCGATATTTTGGAACCTTCCTCTCCTGCTACTGTTCTGCCGTTAGCACAACGCTAGACTTATCCTTGGATTAAAGAAAAATTATTTTTTCTGGGTATCTTGCGTTTTCGTTATCAAAAGGAAAACCTGCAGCGTCTCAGCAGAGGTCATTTCAGTCAGAGGTGTTTTGCTAAATCAAAGGATATACTGGTAAAAGTAAAAATGAAGTCATTAACACATCTCTGTTTTGTTGGGTGACATGGATGTCAGTTTCGCGCGCGCGCACACGCGCGCGCACAGCAGCTGAAACAGCCCACTGATTGGAAAAAACTGCTCTGATATGAGGTTCACATCACTGGTTGGGCAGTTCAGCCTCAGACAATCTTTACAAAGAGCAACCTGCAGCCTGTTTCGTCTAGACAAGATTTTGGGAGGGTTTGCCAGGGGCTTCTCAGCCTCACAATAGCCACTTGTTACATGAGAAAGCAAATGCAAACAGCCAGATGTGAAAGTGACTCCTTCTGTTCCAACTGACACCAGACTCCACAGAAGGGCTTTCCTGAACTTCCTGATTCCACCTTATCTTGCACATTTCCAGAAGTGGAAGACCACCTGAGAGGCAGTGACCGTAACGCGACGCGACGCCGGTTCGGGAAGAGGGACAGACCGCACACGGTTGGAGCTGGGAAACTGGCTGCGTAGATAATACTTTCATTAGCCCAGGCTGCAGGAAAGTGTGCCAGCGGTTTCTGCCAGAAGGTGCCTGTGCCAACTCGCTGCACGCAGCACAAAGCGCTTCACATGCAAAACGCATACCCCCCCCCCGACCGAGGCCCTGGGCCCTCACCCACCGGGCTTTGCCTCATTGTCATACCCGGACACCTCCACCAGTGCATGGGGAGATGTTTGTGGCGGGGGAGGGCTGGCCGAGCTGCTACGCGGTCTTGGCAGGACGGAGCGTCGGGCCTGGAGCGAGAACCTCGCCCTGACAGCGCTGGCCCAGGGCTCGGCTCCTCACCGTGTGCGGGCACAAGGGTGGCCCGCTTGGAGCTGGTCCCGAGGGGATCACAAACACTTCGTCTGTCCCCAGGTCCAGCTCCGTCAGCCCGCCGAAGGACAGCTCGAGCTCAGGATTGTGGGAAATGTCAGCCCCACCACCGACTGACCCAGAATCTGGAAGGGGGGGGGGGAGGGGGAAAAAAGAATGAGGCTCAGAAACCAAGCACTGGATCTGTGTAAAAGCTGTGCAAATACATAAGGAATATGCTGCGTGTTCCTCTGATAGATCATTATTGCTAACATGCTTCACACAACTGACAAAAATCGCTTGCCTCTGGCTATGTTCTCTTACTGCATAACGGCAAGCTTGTTTATTTACAATTGGTAAATTATGGATAATTGCAATGAGCAATTACAGAAATTGCACCATTACAGTAAAGCTTTGCTGACACATTTATATGTAGGTTAAATTCCATGACTTTTAAAAGCCGTGCATTTGGTCACGCTGTGGGACCTTGCAAGAGGCACTCCGGATCATTCCGGGATAATCGAACCAATGTTACTCTGCAAGTAAAGCTGTTATCCCACGACTCCCTTTTCCCTGCTTCTCTCATTGGTTCCTGTAAACCCCTTCAAATCGGACCCTTTGACAGCTAAAAGCGCGAGCTGGACCGTTTCTCAATCAGATTTGCCAGAAATAAAACAGGAAACCCAGAGGCTTGGGTGAGGGGGTTCGTGGGAAGCCGAGGGTTCCCGCAAGAAATACTCAGCCACTCAAGGAGAGGATTGTAGGTCAGTGTGTCTGAACGGTGGGTTGAAGGGCCACCCGAAACTGGGCAGGGGCAGCCTGGGAAGGCTTGTCTGAGACCCATCCCTATAGAGGGCTTTGTGGCACAGTTCAGCAGGGTTAATGAAGCCACCATTATCACTGCGGGGCAGTTTACAGGCAAGAATAATTATGGAGGCCCAAACTGGCTGAACATATAACCTGAATTCGGGACCAAACGAGGTCACATGCAACTGGAATGAATGCAAACCAGATTGGGAGCTCCAGGAAAGCCGGTGGCTGGGCTGGCAAATGCTGGAGGACCCACCTGTGTGAGGCAGACTGAAGGAGCGCTTGACGTTCCCGACAGTCCTGCTCTCCGCGGAGACCGGCGCACCCGTGTAACTTGGCACCACTAGTTGGAACTCGCCAGCATCTGTCCCGGTGCCCAGCGGGTTGCCCTGCAGCTGAAAACAGGCGCCGTCAGCGGCGCAGCAAAGCCTGGCTGCTGATGATGCTCTTTCAGTTACTCGGACGGCGACGTGAGTCTCAGCTGAGCCGACCGCAGCCGGGATGTGGGAGCTTGGCCGCAGATCGCAACCCAGCTTTAAAAGTGTGTGTGTGTCTGTGTGTGTGAGGAGTGACAGGAGTATGGCTTCAGAATGACAAGGTAACATGATGGGGGGGGGGATAACTTACTGAACTATCCTGGTGTTTTTCAGTGATTCACATAAGATGAGGATGACTAATTTCACCACAGTTATGCTTGTTACAGCCCAAACTTTTTTCTTTTTGCAAATGTGTCTAAATCATTTTACACCCCCCCCCCCCCTTGTTGATCATTAGTTTGAAAACGTGAACACGGACTAACATGGCTTTGTTCAATGTGGGTTGTTAGGAACAGCAGATCACCTCGCCATGCCGTTGTGTGCAGAACACCTTTGCCATCAGCTCTTGGCTCTGCTGCAGAAATCAGATGTTAACTCCTACACCCATGCTGTCCTGTTATTGGGGAGGATTCTTAACTTGTGCTATGCAGGCTGTAAACTTCCCAGGACAGAAGTGAGTGGGACAGGCAGCAGGGGCCATACTGGTTAGCGAAGCTGCCCTTCAAGTTAACACTGTTTGAGTAGAACATACCCAGCTGTTTAAATGGGCAAAAAGTTAAGTTTCTTAATTTTGTTTGTTGCTTTGGGGACAAGAAATGCAGGTGGAAGATGTTAGGAAAACCTCAGTCTTCCGAAGGAGCAAGCCTTAGTGTACGAGTCTGACACGTCTCATCTTTTGTCTTATTTGGTTACCTCAGAGTTGTTGGGAGAGCAGGTGTTTGCTCCCTTGACGCACAGCTTTGGTCTGTAAAATGGAAAACACACAACAGTGTGTTAGCTTGACACTGCACTTTTCCCCCGTGTGCAGCCCTTCACCTCAGCCTCAGCAGCATCTAAAGCAGAGGAATGAAATGAGATGCTACACCCGTCAACGACTCTCCCGCTGTGAGATCGTACAAGATGGTAGATGTCAAGGTGTGAAAGTGCTCTTCAGGGAAGCTGTGGTGAGTGGGTCCTTGGCAGCAAAAGGCAACATCTCACTTTCTCACTCGCACCCTTCAAGAGCGTTTTCCCAAGGACGCATATAAAATCCCTACACCCACACCTTACAGCTAACAACACAGAATTGGCACTGGAGCTCTTTCCCAACCATAATTACTGATTGGTTGAAGTCAGGAACTAATGAAAGAGTCATATCATTTATGCCATGAAAAAAAAACCCAAATATCTTCACAAAAATATTGTTTACACCACGTTCACCCATTTTGTTTCTTAAAATGTCGTGTTTGTGATGATTTCAGTGAAGACATGTTCCTCACAAAAGAAAAGACCTCATTACACAGGTTGAAGTGTTAGGCAGAATCTTTTCCCGTGTTTCAGTAGCCCTCAGCATTCTCTTCCACACACTTCTATCACAAAGCTTTCCCTACAGCATCTCCTCTTCCTGCACCTAACTTTCCATGTGCTACCAAAGGTAGATGGTTTCCTTTAAGTGTCTGGGTATTTCTATGTATTGGCATAACAGCAGAAAACACAAAAATAGAGAGCTGTGATTTTCTGCAATACGGCTCTTCCGCTGATGGCCTGTGAGCCAAATTCAGCACGTAAATTTTTATCAGGCTTAGATTTTGAACATGAAACAGTGATATGCATTTATCGCTGCAAAAAAGCTAAATTACAGGACAAAAAAAATACACCCACGCCAAATAGTTCCAAATGGAAATGGCTTTTCTTTGCGTTGTTTGTGGGATCCTGTTTGGATGCTCCTAATGTTCACGTTCTAGTGAGATTGCACACTATACCACCTCTTTGCCAGTGAGCACATTTCTACAGAACTGGCCAAAAATGTCTCTCCCCACTATAGAAGAAAAGTCTAGTCTTAAAATGGGCAGTTTAACTTAAACAACTCATCGTCACCAGTGACCACAGCAATTAACAGCAGTCCAGGTCAAACGGCCAACTTCTTTGCAAGGTTCGACTGCCTTCCTTCTCAGGTGTCGCACTTCCCAAAGGAGCCATTTACGGTGGGAAGAGGGAGGGTTTCCAGGTGAACCCAAACAGGTGCTCTTGCCGTTAGAACCGATAGACTTCCGAACATCATCTGAGCTGAAGCAGTGCTTCGATCTGTGGGCAGAACTGAACCAGATCCAGTTTCAAACATCAGAAGCTCGGAGCTGCTTCTAACTACGTTTGCTAAGATGTTTACGTGCAAATCAGGCTTTCTGTGTATGAATGCAATAAAAAAGTTGTCGGCTCCGTTTCAGTCGTTAGCCAACAGAGCGCTGCTTGTTAGATGTGTTCCTTACATAAACGGGATAAATTGGAAGTAAAGAAAAAGAAAATCCATGATGGGGTCATTTTTATGTAATGTATGTTCCTGCTGATATGTTGTTAGAGGACTGATTGTGACAAATGTAATTCTAAAAAAATTTACAAAAAACGAGTGAGACAGTTCAGCCCATTGTTATGCACATAAAGGGAATCCCTCAGCAAATTTCCAAGATGATTTGTGTGTGTGTGTGTGTGTGTGTGTGTGTGAGTGTGTGAGAGAGAGAGAGATTCAGTTCAAATATCTATATATACCTTTTCATACACAGTACTGTATTTAGTCGTTTTTCTTACTCCCATGTTAGTGCTGAGGTCTGAGAATTCCTGCCTCAGTGTTGCATCTGTCAGTGTGGCCCTTTCAAGGAAGTCGTTGAAGAACCCTGCTCTCCGCTTTCTGCCAGGTAAGCTGACTCCATGTGTCAGTGGACTGTCTACTTGATCCTGTTTGCTGACTGGTTCCTCCAAAACCGACGCTTGGTTTGCTTCTGTGTGACAGTTTCAAATGCCTCCAAATAAAAAGGTGTTTAGTCATTAACATTGTAAACGCTGATGAAACGCTATTGTTATGGAGAAGGAAAATGTATCGCAGAGTTAATGTTCAGTCTCGTTCTGGGTTTGTTCACAAGGGCCTTGATTTTGTTTACTTGCTACAAAAGGCATATGAGGTAATTATGCTATTTTTTTCCCCCGTTGGTATTGTGGGCAGATCTCGACATACTAAATCTTTTGTTTGAAGAAGTAACATATCCTTCATAGAAAAATGTTCTCTTGGAAGTTGAGTTTACTGCAAATGAAGGAGCTCAGCTGGGGCAGTCATAACATTCCGGCAATGACTCAGTTCCATATTAAGGTACCCCAAACATATTGAATAAAAGCCTCTCAAACTGACAAGACCAGCCCATGTTTGCATGTAAAATCCCTCCAGGAGCTCTAACAAAAGACGAAGATCTGTTTTGTCTATTAGACAGTTACAATAGCGTTTCTGCAGGATGGTAAGCTACAACTGCAGGTTTCGCTCTTGTTTACCTCTTTTCTCTTGCACACTTTTGTATGTTGCCCTGCTTTTTTTTCATCTTTTGAAATTGATGCCAGGTGCTTCACCTCAAGCTAAGTCTACTCTCAGTGGTGGGAAGCACATCAAGGCAATGGTATAAAAATCCTGTCTCACACTCCACTAGATCTGGGGGCAAGGGCTCCAGCTGAGAAAACAGCAGCTCCTCAGTCAGCGGTGCAGGGCTAACAAAGCATCTTCATCTCATTTATTCCCGGGATCCTTTGATCACTTTCAAGAACAGATGACTGGGGGGGGCAGATGTTTGCAAGCCACCCACAACGGCCACGCTGGGAATGGTGGTCACCGTTTCAGGACCTGGATATCCAGGCTTTCAGCCGTGTTTACTGCAAGCCATTGTGAAACGTAGAAGGACACGCCTGACACACCTGAACACGTGATGGACGTGTAGACAAGGTGCTATGTGTTGACGTGTGTATATTTACACAGACTTCTGCCTTGCTTAGAGTCCTTTACCTGCCAGCCTCTTGAATAAGCGCGTTTCATTTTCAGGTCTCCTCGGTCAGTGATGTCACACTAATTTGTTTTAAAATGTATAGCATCAGCCTGCACTATGTCTAATGCTTCACCTCATGCATTGTGTCATGACCACTGCATCAGTGTGTTCCATTTACACCCCCTAGTGCGTGTGGTTACCTGAAGATTATGCAGAGAGCACTGGTGAGAACCAGTGCAAAGAAGGCCACCCCTCCCAAAGCAGCCAGCAACGTGTCCATTCTGCTCGCCGTGAGTGCGTGGAGGTGCTGATCGTCGGAATCCGTGCGGTTGTGGTAGCGAAAGAGCAGAGCAAAGCCTCGTCCCCAGTGAGTGGTTGTGATGAGCTCCATGATGACTTCTACCATCTCTTCCGGAGAGCCAAATACCATCTGTTGGCCCGTGGGGCTGTTGGAGCCACAGAAGCGGGATGAGAATGTGATTAGGTCAGAGATATAGAGGACATCATGAGGGCAGGCATCCACTGCGGGCTGCAGGGTGTCAGCCACCGTGTTTGATGGCAGGGTCTGAGCAGACTGTCGGGTGGGCAGGCTTGGGTTAGCGTCAGCATCTGCTCTTAAAGCCTCCAAGGACACTTGGCTCTCCTCAGTCACGGCCACTGGCTGGAGGTTTGTTGCAAAGGGCCACGAGGGCAGCAGGTGCAAGGGTCGCGCGGAGGATAGGTCAGCGGACCATTTGGTCCAGCCGGACACTTTGGCCGTTTCCATTTTAGTGGACTGCTCCTGCACCACCACTTGCTTGACTTCATTCTTCTGAAAAGCCTGAAGTGGCTTTACTGTGCTGCCTTGGGCTGGCAGGGAGGGCTCCTTGGCTCTGGGCACATAATCCTTGGCAGCATCCATCTGGGCTGGTGTGATGCTGTCCTCGGCATCCTCCTCCATGTATGTCCCAGAGATGTACCTCGTGGGGCTCTGATGGTTCTCAAACACATCAAAGTCGAACATCTCCAAGACTAACTGGTAGCCCACAGGCACAAAGAACTGCCACACACAATGTGTCCCTGAGGAGTAGTTGTAAGGAAAGCCTGGGGAAAGGATTAGGCCTTGGTCATCAACAACGTCCACCACGGCTCCGCATTCAAAGTACACCTGAAACAAAAAAAAAAAAAAAAGGCAGCTCAGTATGAGCCTCTTAGATCTTTAATCATCTTCGCCAAACAGTCCACATGTATGTGCAGATCTGTTTACCAAATCAGAAGATCAAATTCCTGTAGTTTCATCCTAACAGCCGGTCCGTGTCGACAAAAGAACGCAATCACATCCAGGGTTTCATGGTTCATTGTGTGCTCAGACACTCAGACTTTCAGCAAAAACGAGAAAATTAAGTCAGCCAGTTTTATTTGTCAGAGAACTTTACTCAAAGACATTGAAACAAGATGGTACAAAATAAATAGCCTTTCAACTATTTCCGTTCCACTGAAATAAACACATACCTCAACGAGATCCCGAAAGGCAAATACGGCTACAGACTGAGGGTTACACTCAACTCTCGCTGCGCAAATGTCTCTCTCAGGCACAGTACTGAATTACAGCAGACTCTACATAATGCCGCGTACAGAAGAGGTTACCAGCAGCATTTATTTACAGGATATTGTGCAGGCCTGGCTGAGTCCCTGTGTGATTTGCTGTAACTTCAACGAGCTTCTGTTTATTTCTTCAGCATAACACAGAAATGTAGTCCCCTTGCACCACCATGCGAACTTGAGCAGCTTCGCACCCCCCCCCCCCGAGACTGAATTCCGATGGGTTTGGAAATAAATTACCCGGTTCATACGCAACTGAACCCGTAAAAGGGCTCAATGAGGGAAGAGGAGGAAACGGCAAGCGATGCCGTGACCGTGCCACGCAGCCTCTCGTCCCCCTGCTCGCGTTACACGCTTCCGAAAGCAAAGTTGTTATTCAAAAATTCTTCTCTAAGTCACAAACAACAGAACTTAATTGGAGACATATTGCGTGTGTCTTAACATTTCGATTTTGAATTTCAAAGCATTCTTACAGATTGGGGCGTTCTCGTTCCGTTCCAGCACCGCGTTTCAGTCCGGCCTTTATTTTTTCAGGTTCCCAACATGATGGCAGTGGTATTTTTGGACCTCTGACTGTAGTTGCCCCTCTTGACGGCAGCGCAGAGCAAACAGTGGCCTAATGTGCACAGCTACAGCCTCCCTTCCCGGACGCCAAGTGCTGGGCTGTCACGTTTCCCTATGGCAAACTATTAAAACCTCGGTGGAACCAGTTCACCTTAGAACTCCTGAAAGTGGTGTCTGGGCACACTGTCAACATGCTAAATATTTTTTTTTTTTTTTAATTTTTACTTAATTAAATGCATGCTGCCTCTGGTCAGCTGAACTGTTCACCCTTCCTCCATCTCCTCTGCTGGTGGTGCATCACAGTTCTGGGGTGGCTGCAGAGACAATGGCAGGGAAGCATGTCCTCAAACATGCTGCTCTAATGCCTCCCAGGTGCGTGGGATGGTGAGGATCACGGCTTTTAATAGGTCTCAGATGCCTGACCGCCGCAGCCCTCGATGGCAGGCACAGCTGGGGCTGGATGGGCCGGTTAGCTTGTGAATGCGAGAGAGTGGCTCCCCTGCAGACAGGTAAAACTGCAGCCATGGGAACGGCCAGAGTCACTGTCCGGTTTCTGTTGGTCTTTCTGCGCGAGAATAGGAACCATCTTCTTTTGTGACAGGTGTCTATGCGGTGACGTTCTTATCGACTGCGCCACTCAACCGCTGTTAAATTAAAATTAAGCCGGGCAGTGAGCCATAGGTTCCCCACTTCTCACGAGGGAAGGGGGAAAGAAGCGGAAAACTATCAGCGTGTCCATAATGCAATGTGACACATTCGCCCAGCATCCCCTCTTATCAATAAACTTCCTCCGTTATTGCAAGACAGAGGTAAACACTACACAGGTGAGCACTGCACAGCCACACGAAACGCGAGCTGCACCGTCGAGAATTTCCCTTCTGTAATAGGAGCTGCCGAACAAATGGAAAGCGGTGTTTTGGACACTTCTCTTGTTGCCAGTTTCATGGTGAATATGCTGGTGGCAGTGAGAGGACTGTGCCATAATTATAATTATACCATAAGACTGGGGCATCTGTTCGTCAGCACAGTGCAGTGCATGGTAGACTACACATGAATGGCCCCCAGAGAAGTGTTCTATAATGGAAATGGGACATTCTTTTAATGCCAAACATCCCAGTTCTGTTACATCACTGGCTTGTGCCGGCCAGGCCGTAATTAACCAAGGATGCCTTGTCTCATGAAGAACAATGGACCGCACTGGGTTAGAGCTGCCGCTTGGAGAGTAGATGGGAGACAGCATTTTAATAGAGTGATGCTAACAAGCGACTGCTAGCAAAGCGAATTACATAATAGTCGCGTTGGTCACGGTGTCCGCAAGGCCCACGCATTCTGGAACAGTTGTTTAGGTGCAGCGACACCCGCTTGTAGCTTCTCTACCTGTGCTAGGTTTCGCTGTCGATGACATTTGACTGCTGTGCCTTGAGGTGCCGTGATCAGACTCGCCTCGATCCGATTCATTTTCTGTGCCAGCGAGTAATGAATAAAGAACAGTGCTGGAAGTCACGCAACAAGTACTGCGGACTAGCCTCCCGGTTATTACTGCTCACGACACAGATGAACAAACAAGAATATGTAAAACAAGCAGCGCAGATAAACGGCAGTCATCGCAAAAAGTCCGGAAAACATCCATCTTTTTTATGTATTATTGTCTTTTTTTTTAATTCAAATATGTTCTGCCAAAATGTGCTCAGCCTTGTTACGAGAATTTGTCTTTAGGAGGAGTTTTGTTTAAATCCCCTTCTTTAGTTTTGGAAGCATTTACAATGACCACTTTTTCCTTTCACGTGCCTCCCTACAGCTGGGAGGCGCAAGAGGAGGCCCCACACACTCTTATTTGCAACGATAGTTTGACTCAACCTCCATCACCCCTCGTTTGCTAGTTTTACCTGCTGTTGTAACTTTGGCAGTTGTGGCCCCTGTTTACGTTCCACGACTTTTTTAATGTCTATGCTGTTCTTTTTTGTGTACATAAACACGACTTATTTCATTCGTTTTGCTTTTGAGCTTTTAAGTGCACAGAACCCTGTATCTACAGAACAGCCGAACTAACACAGGTAGACGAGTATGTAGTATTATAGAGAAATTAAATTTGTTGTTTTGTGTTAACTAATCTTCACTACTGAAGTAACAGTCCATTCTAATGCCTTTTTGTGCTGTCTTAGAATAAATGGGTGCAAATTTTGGGGCCTTCATAAGGTAAAAATGTGCACTTTTTTCTATAATTTTTGGAGGATACTACAGTACAACGATGATGCACAGTTAAAAACAAGTTCAGGAAAAAGTGACAAAGCTACAGATGAAGGGGGGGTCAGGGGGAATCTTGGCCTGGTGAAGGAGGAAAAAACCTTTCAGAGGTCCAAAGTCAACTGGCTACCAAGCACTGCTGGCCATGTTCACACACTACCCCAAATAAGGAAAATGACAGTATTTTGTATGAGTTCAGGTTGTGACCAACTGTGGCCTGTTGACAGCTCACTGCATTTTCCACATCTCATCGGCCGGCCAACCGGAGACCACTGGGAAACACTTGACTGTGCAAATATGTTGCATAACACCAGTTCAAGCCCAGTTTGGAAGACATTAAGCTGGCCTGATCTGCAGTGGATGCTAATTTAAAGTGTGGATTTCTGAAGGTTTTGTACATAGCAACGGGGGTTAAATTAAAATAAACTATTCAAACCACTGAAGCCACACAGAGTACATTAACACAGTATTTGTACATACAGCAAATCTGAGAAGAATCCAGCAAACTCCCTTTTGTCCTTTGAAAATATATGAACCATGATGATGTGAATTTTGATGCTGTGCTCAATTGATGGTATGTTTTGTTTAGCTATACTTTTATTCTTTGTGAATTTACCTTACAGCAGGAATAATACCTCTTAGTGCAACATTTGCACTATCATTTGCATGTTATTGTTATTGCATGCACGGAAATGATAGCTTCCTTTTTCTGCAGTAAATCCCTGTGCCCTTATCGTAGAAACATGTCTAAATATTAAGATTATTTATTCTGCCAGCATCTGCATAGTTTGCAGTACGAGTGTAAAATCTTTTAAAATGTTGGCATACAAGCGTAAGCGCCTTTTATAATCGCATACATTCTGAATGCATATTTCTCAGAGGTCAACAAAATCCAGCCAGGATTTACACTGGTTACACTTTACAAATGTGACCAAATCTACTTTCTGCTGTAGGAAACAAGTAAAACCTTGTGAGTCTTTCTTCCTTTGCTTGTTTTTGCCCCTTGCTCTGCAAGCAGGTGACAGGAGCTGACAGAGCCCCCGTGAGCAGAGGCCTGGCTTCCCGCACTCTGCCACACACTCACTCATTTGCTCCCTCCTCCGCCTGCACGTACAAACACCCCCGGCCTGCTCATAAACAGCCCAGGCGGGCCCCTCAGAGGGGGTTGGGATCTCAGCAAGGCTATTTTCTGATTGTGAAAAGTGAGATCGCTCTGCAGTCACCCAGCCTGCCCCTCTGGAAGGAATGGTGAGGGGGGCTTTGCTGTTCTCTCGAAAAAGAAAAAAAAAAAAAATCAAAGGAAGAGAAGGCATCCCACCTGATCAATACCAGCAGGGCACCTCAAATCTGAGCCATGATATCAGTCAAGTGCGACCTGGAGCAGTTGGCACAGTTTTGGAAAGGGGGGGGGGGGGGGGGGGGG
>UFQX01000133.1:376555-432368 GCA_900497675.1 Arapaima gigas
GGGGGGGGGGGGGGGGGGGGGGGGGGGGGGGGGGGGGGGGGGGGGGGGGGGGGGGGGGGGGGGGGGGGGGGGGGGGGGGTCAGATGTGTAGCCGGATCTGCACTGGGCACCCAGCTGAGCGAAGGAGATGGCTCGTGCAACCAAGTACAAGGCAGACGTGGGGGAAAAAAACGAGAAAACGTTTAAACACCAAAAAGGCAGCCAGTGGTGAAAGGGTAATTTAACTGGTAAACGTGTTTTTTTTTTTTTTTTTTTTTTTTTTTTTTTCCCCNACAGCAGCATATGAATTTCACCAATTCTGAAGGAACAAGACTATTAGTGATGGAAAGAAAGGAACATAAAAGGAAAGTGTCATTGTGTACAATGTGTAGTGTCTATAGATTTTTTTTTTTTTTTTTTTTTTTTTTTTTTTTGTTTTTCCCCTCCCCACCTTCACGGGTTTGTCCGTAACACTTTTGGATGGTCACTCTGCCGATGCTGTCAACCCTGGTGTCAGCACACCTGCGCCAGGCCTGCCTGTGTGAGAACAGAGCAGGGGGTTCGGGTCCACAGTTGCCATCCTGCACGCTAGGCTCTGACACACTCACCCGTGACTTCTCGCATAGCTTCCCTGTGATGTCAGCCACTCCATGTGTTTGTGTGTGTTCTGTGCCCAAGGCTTCACCCGGGCTGCGTTTACAAACAATGGGCACCCTGCCACCATTCAGCCGGGGAAATATTTGCAGCCCTCCGCCCCCAAAAATCCTGTAATGCCCCCTAACTGGTGAGTGGCGCTTCCCCGTGTTGTATTATTGAATGTCAGTATGATTTCCATCTGGTCCTCCCGGAGGCTTCTTCACTCCATAAAGAAACTGCCGGTTGTTTTTAAACAGTTATTGGTGAGTTGTCCCCAACCGATCACATTTCTGTGGCCAACACAGGACACCAAACCCCCCCCCCCCTCCCTGATTTAAGCAGTTCAGATCTGTGCTTGCGGCACTGGGGCAAGTTCCCAAATTAGCGATATGCTTTAATTAACTTCATTTTCACGGCATTCGACTGCGGTCGGTGCAACAGGACATCTTTGAAACCACGCGGCAGAAAGCACGGCCTCTCCGCGGTGGTTCTGGCTGTTTCGAAATAATCACTTCCAGATTTGGGACATGACACAGCCAGCACGTTCGCTCCTGTTAATGCCTTTACAACAGAGTAACATCCAGAGGCAGGACAGCACAGTTACACTCTGACACATCCAGAGCTGGGCTGCGGCATCTGCCTCCACTTTCAACCAGCAAGCGCCCAAACGGGAGGTTCACGCGTGTTGAGTTGCAAGAACATTCGTCTACCTCATTTAATACTGAACCCTTTCATATACCGTTATCTGGGTAAATATTGCGGTCGCCAACTTACAAATTTTTGCTGGCACTTAAAACTTATCGAAAACCCTGACTGGGCAGCCCATTGGTGCAGCAGGTGCCTCGCAGGTCCTCGGCCGTGTGTTCGGACTTGGATTTGAACCGAGCTCGGTTTGTGCGCAGTTTGCGTGTTCTTTCTGGTTTTGCAGCAAGCGTGGTGGTACTGGTCTAATTGGGCAGAACGCACTTTTTAAGGCATCACTTACTATTCACGGTTGCTGCACTGGGCGAAGCTTTGATATGCAATTTAACCCGGTGCGCTAGTTCTGTATTTAAAGAATAAATACTTCCCGAAGTTTGTAAGGGCAAAATTTGTCAAAGTTCATAAGTTCACATCGCTCACAGACGAGCTGTACAGAAACCTACACTTGAGGGACAGCAGGGTGTTTTGGTCAGGCTGCCAGTTTTGGTAGGCACGATTCGACCACTAGAAGCATTTCTTTCAACAGGGACCCGTTAATCACTTTGATGCCATAAGCAGCTTAGAGAAGAATTTCCCCCAACGCTGAAAGCTGCAAACAATCAACTGAAACCCCCCGGTTCTCCAGTGGTTTAACTGAGAAGCAGCAGTTAACTGTCTGCCCCGCACCACCCAAGCGGCCAGTTTGAGTAACCTCTCTCCATCTGCTGCCAAGGCCCTGCTTAAGCTGTCCACCACACAGGAGGACACGTCGGCTGACTGTCGTTCTACGTCTATTCGCACGCGGACCCAGTGGAGCTGTGCGGAAAAGTACAGGCAACCGCTACAGAACGACAGCTGTCACAACAGCAGGAGCCGCGGTGACGATGACGGGTAAGAATTACATCCACACCGGGGTGAAGCTGAGCACGGCTTTCTGCGGCGCATGCAGCATTTTTCCTTCACTTCAGACCAGTCTCCCGGGGGACCCCACTGACTGGAAAACAGTAAAATGAGAAGAAACTGACCAGCAGAGAGCCAGACATCTCCTCCTTCACAAGGGACACTGGCAAACTGCTTGAATCATGAGTAATTTTTTTTTTGGATAGAACCTTCACTTTTTAATATCAAAATGCATTTGTTTCTTTTGTGTAAACAAGCCATACTCAACTTTCCCGTCGTTCCTTTTCACCCAGTACGAAATGACAGTCTCCTTTATTTCCCCAGCTCTTTGAAAGGAGCAGCCCTTTGTAGGCGACTCCGCTGTGTGTCTTGCGCCAGTCTGCTCCGTGTCTCTAACAAACCTTTCGCAATTTTCCACTTGGGCTCGAGCCGAGACTGGGAACTCGGAACTCCCCCCGGATTACACTGACACCTGGCTGACTGCTGCGTGACCGTCCACACCGCACCAACACTCCGGAAACCTCGAGAGGGCGCTGCAGCACGGGATGCCACATTTCCGCTGTGCACCTTGCACCTTGCGCTCGAAGACCCCCCCCCAGCGAAGGTGGAGCCCCTTCAGTCAGACCACGTGCAAGAACAGTTTCCAAGGGAGGGACCGCTATGCAGAAGGTGTGGGTGAAGCGTGTGCAAAAGAGCGTTCTGTTCTGCCCTTCTTGGGGATGTCCTTGTTGCTGGGGGCACCACAAGGTGCAGCACCATGGCAACATGCAAAAAATGAAGGTGCACATCTGAGGCTGATGAGAAAGGTCAGAGGTGAGTCTGATCGGCGCAGCGCGTTTCCAATTTGGATGGGGTACATACCGAAGCCGAGCCCCGCAGGTCCAAGGGAAAAGGACAGTGTGAGATAACCTGCCATCGCTAAGAAAAAAATCTGTTCATTCGCACCAATGTACAAATACCAACACAAATATGTAATTTTTTAGCATCCTACCAAAATGTAGACTTTTTGCAGGTAATCAGGTTTGTGATTTTCGATGCTACAGTGTGATAGAAGACCCTATGTGAAAATTCACCAACTGAACAGTGTCAACTCGTCACTATGCTGCGTCACCTGGGCCGAAAACGGTGCGTTTTGCAGCGTAGCGGGGACGTTTCTCCAGTATAAGATAAAGAAAGACGTCATTACTGTAGGCCAGTGTGATGTAATCAAATGACTAAAAAGCATTAAAATGTAGTCGCCCCGCCCTCCCCATCTTTTGTTGGCGGGTGTCGTAGATTCAGGTTAACTTTTAAAGATGTTCTGGAGTCGGTGGACTACATCTCATTACCCAGAATGCACCAAGTTCCACTGCAGGTCGAATGGCGCTACTTTACAGCCCGTTGCAAATGTGCGTCACATTTAATATACTTTACGAACATCGGCAAATATCTCCTAAAATGTTTTATTCATTGCGGAAATTCAACATTTATTAGTTAAAAGTTCGCTGATACTGACTGATACACACGCCAGTATGGTAATAAGGAGAGAACTGAAACTTTTTTCCTCTAGTAATTTTTCCCCCGACTGTAATTAATACACAGAGGAAATATAGAAATGAAACACATAGGCAAAAAAAACACGGTGGCGGGGGGGGGTCTTAGAGGGACCACCTGACCCGTCGGACACAGCAGCTGGACGAGTTGACATGTTCATTCATACACATCTGAACGACATTACTGATGTTCAAGCTTCACCGCAACGTTTACGTTTGGTGTGTTTCAGTAAAGACCTGTCGTTCAGTGCACGTGCTGCGCAGCCCACTGAGCGCGGAAAAAACACGGGGGGTCCCGCTGTCACTGCTGCGCAGCGCCCTGCTACAGCACAAGTATGACATGTCCGCGTCTTAACCGCATGTTGAACCGCATGAGTAAGAATCGCGCGGGAAGAAATTATAAAAAGAGCAATAAGACACATACATGTTTTGCAAACTAAAAACTAGTAGAGAAAGAGATGAAAACTAATTGAGATGCATTCAAATCACACTTTGCTGTCCCGTCACTTACTTTCTGCGCAGCGGCTCCCGCGACCCACAGGAGGCACGTTGTCACGAACACGCGCGTCCACCTCTGCGTGTTTCGAACCATTTTTCTCCGCTTCGCACTTCTTTCGCAGAGCCGCGCGATCCGGTCGACCGTGGCTCTCGCTCTCTCGCGCGCTCGCGCCCCCTCGCTCTCTCGCGCGCTCGCGCTCTGACGCTCACGCCCAATTCACCTGAATCGTCTGGGCGCGCGCTGCGCGTTCACGCCGACTTCTCGAGAACGCGTTTGGAGCGCGCTTCGCGCGACATTTTAACATTCCCACTCAATATATGCGCCCGTTTAGAATGTAAAATAGAATTTAACAGGGTAAACTTACCTTAATGGGCGATACATTCCCTGACGTCTTGAATATATTCGACACAAATACCTTTTCTGATAATTATTACTCCAGTTCAGGTGTGAACATTATAGCCAACAAACCAAATACTACAGCGGTTAACTACTGTATTCTGCATGCTTCTGTATGGTGTTTCTGGGATTAGACACCTAGTTAAATTAAAACATAAACTCTGGGGGCGGAAAAAGACAATCGCCAGCTTTTGATCGCTCACTCAGTCTCTATTATGTAAAATCCACATTGGTTAGAAGTGACCTTTGACCTTTTTGTGTTGCTCTGAACTGTTTAATCCAAAGATATAAAACGAAAATATTCTCATATTGCTGATCTAGTAAAAAAGTAAGGAATCTTAATTATAATGAGTCCCATGTGCAGTTAATGCGATTAGGTGATATTAATAAGCGATGTTAATTAGCTTAGCTTTCCTGGATGGTACACAGTGTTCAGTGGAGCGTTAACACCTCCATCGCCAGACTCGCAGCAAAAATGTGACTCACAGCAGCGTTACTCTGATGTCCGCTTCTGCATCATGTATTTATTCAGTGTTGCCAAGAGCTTACATACAGGGTTTTAGTACAAAAAGCTTTGGAAAAGATGCAGGCTTCCATGAGGAGCCAATAACGGTTCTAATTCTGTTCACTTTCTCACAGTGACCTCAGTTAAACCATCTTATTATTATTATTATTATTATTATTATTCCTTTGGTAACACAGTTGGCTACAGACAGTCCATAAAGCCATTTCTTGCTGTCTTTAACAGCTCTACTGGCAAACACCCTAAGAGAGAGAATCTTGTCTTTCACGCCAAATTGTAGCTTTGGCAGAGTGTTATTGTTCTCTCCATTCATATATTTATTCATTGTTTCCAGATTTTCTTTTTTGAACATTTGTAATATGGGAATGGAGTGAAAGGCTGGGGAAAAAAAACACAGACCAAAGTCCCAAAAGACCAAAGACCAAAATCTTTTGATTCAGAATACATTTTTATAAACATCTTTAAAAAATTATACAATAAATATTATGTTGATATGATCGGTCATTTTTGATTATTCACTTTTTCAGTTATTCATTTATTTATGCTTATATCTATAGGTGCTACTCCTGCAAATAGGACAACACAGATATTGTATCAGTGAAAAAATATTGGTAGTTTTGTTTATTATATGTTTATTCAAAGTTTATTCATTTGAGCAAATTAAATACATAGAAGGTGGAGTGAAATAACTTGCTGTAAAATATGGCTTAGTGCGATGCATCGCCTGGCTGAGCTACAACTGAAGTCAGAGTGGGACACGTCCAAAAAGTTCCCAGATGAGGAAAGACGTAATGTAAGATGCTAGTTTTGCAATACTTGTACAAGCAGGACAAGTTTATACTTACAAGGCTAAACTGCAAAAGGTTTGACCTTTTGTACTAGGAGAAGGGCCATTGTTGCTAGGCAACACAGGTGAGGCAGGCAAGCTGCCCCAAAATTCACTACAAAGTGAACTAATGAAAGTAAACAGAGTGGAAACGTGGCAGAATGAAAGGGTGCTGCTTCTTAAACAGACATAAATGTTTCAAAGCAAGATTATAGCCTACAGAAGTCAATAAAAACAAGATGCTGATGAACCAGTTCGAGATGTCTCTGGCCCTTACCACCACTCTCTGTGAAAAAAATCCCCATTTTCTCTGCAATTTTGTCTTTCAAATCTTTTGAGTTGATGATTGTAGTCCATGGACTGCTGTCCCAGGTCATTATTGTGATACTCTGATCATAGCTGCTGAAAAATACCCGTTCACAGGATACCCAGGTACCTTGGAGTATCATCAGAGCTTCTCTAAATGTCATCTTCTTAGACAATATTGTAACAGCATCTAGGACCTGCAAATTCTTCATCTGGAACATCAGAAGAATCCATTCATTCTTCACCGCCTCCACTGCCTAGGTCTAAATGGAAAAATGCTGCCTTACACACCACTGGTTGGTCTCAAATGTCACACTTATCAGAATGTTAAATCTGCACTTTAACATGAAACCAATGAGGTAAAAATGGGTTTGCTTTGTTTTCAGGATAACAAAAGAGGGTTGTTACAGTCTGGATGAAATGATATAAGAGTTTCGTGAAATAGTTTTGATAAATTAGCTTTTCTGATTTCCGCTGTATGTGCTGAACACCAGTTCCTTCACTGAAATAGTAATTGTGATCTTGATCACATTTACCTTTCTAGGTTAAAAATGCCAACAGTGCAGGAGTCACGTGATGTTGTTTTACAAAGACAAAGTGAGGAATATTCCTGACCGCAGCAGAATAATTATTCCTTGGTGCTGACATGGCCACTGTTAGCTGGATGTCTATGAACGTGTAGCCGCCTAGGGGACCAGGGGATCCATTTCAGGTGTTCTGCACAGTGGTGCAGCTGGTAGCACTGGTGCCTCACAGCAGCAAAGCCGTGGAAATGAAGATCAGATTATACTCTGCCTGGGTGGAGTCTACATCTTCTCCCTGGGTTTGTGTGGGTTTCCTCCCACAGCCCAGGCATGTTTTTCAATTGAACTGGTGATTAGGGTGACATTTCACTAACATTGTGTAGATGCAAAGTTGTAAATGGTTAACTGTACTATATCTAGCACTGTAATTCACCTTGTTCAGCAACGTCATGTAAGTGCTAGTTAGTAATGACATGTTCGCCAAGGCCCAAGTATGCGAGGATGTGTTTACAGTCAGAATATACGTACAGAACACCAGGTATTCGGCTTCACACTTTTAGGAAAAAATATGCATTACTTCCACATCGTAATTCTAAAAACTAGACAAAAAATAAAGCATGAAATAAATATTTCTATCCCAAAACGAAGTTCAGTTCTACATTGGCATGATAACCGTAAAAACGCCTACCGCCACCTGTTGGCCACAGTCTTCCTGACACCCTAAGCAGCCTTGCACTAATAATAATAATAATAGTAGGCATTTTAGGAAAATGTATGTAAGTATACAAATCTATAAATGATTGTCTGTTGTATACATTTAAACAGCACGCGTCAATTAATTACATAATTGTTTTTGAAGACGGTATATTAATTACTATATAGCAATTACGATTAACGTGTCGGGTTCTGCTGCAGTTTTGGAGCAAACCAAATCTCAGACACACCTTAAAGAAGACCATGCAGTACGGCGGGCCGAAAGGGTCAAAATGTATCCTATAGCTTGACGGCACGTGTTATACATATCGTGCCGTATAATTACAAAGTGCATAATGTCCATCTTTTCTAACTCAGTATTAAATCTATGGCGCTAAGAAGGAGCCCTGAGTCCGAGTCTTCTCCATAACCGCCATCTCAAGCAAAATGATTGGTTCATGAAATATTACAGGTCCATATGTTCTTATTAAAATTCTTTACTACGTTAATATAATTGTTTATATTATACTTATTAAATGTGTGTAACGGTAACACGCTTCTTCCTTGGTAAAATGCACCGTTACCGCTGTGTATATTGATAGCGTTGTTTCGGTTCCTTGTTGCACTCCGGAACCACACGACAGAGGGACTCCGACTAGCCACGTAGCAAAAACTGATAACATCTTGGCGACATTTGAAAGGCTAGTTGTACATACTAAACGTTATTTAATAACATACCGTTTCACAGATAGAAACGATTTAGTGGCGGCATCGATTGGAGTCACGCGTTTCTGTTCGGTTAGAGCGCGCACGAGGCCTTTCTTTCACTTCGTTGTTTCCCCCCGGAAGGCGGATCCGGAGGAACCCAAATAGCCACGTAGAGGAAAGAGGACGGAGGCGTTTGGAAGGTTGGTCACTTCTTTTCCTATTTTCATGTATTTATACGGTGACGTGTTAAATGTGCGGTAATTTTGGGCATGGCTGCGGGAAAAGAATGTGCAAAACGTATTAAACTAAGCCTAGCGTGTTTTTGTGTCCGAATGAAATGCAAGTGCACCACGGTGGCTAACCTGCTAGCTTGGGAGCTGTCTTACTGAAGAAGGATCTAATTCAGGTACTTCCAAGTCAGTCAGCGAGCCTCCGCCGTTGGCTTTATTCATACAAATCGCCAGTAACTGGTTCATTTTATTATTGTTATTAATGAACACATTGATATTGGGCGGGTCCCGAGGGCGGTGTGTCGGCTGTGTGTACCAGTGAGGCGTTGGTCAGCTACGTGTGTGTAGTTGACTGCTCGTGTGGATGTGGCTTGTGTCATAACGATATTGTATTGTAAATACGGCTTGACTGTTAAACTATATTGTTCATTCTGTGCGGAAAATGTGCATATCACTCGGGGGGTGGCGTTTGGAGCTGCACGTCTCGGTAGTGTAGTTAGAAATAACCGCAAACCACAACTGTCTCAATAAATTATTGTTGTTTAGCTGACGCCCTATTTCCAAGGTGACTTATAGTGATAGCTTAGTAACGTTTAAAATGATCTATCCATTTATGCAACAGTGTGCTCTTATTGCATCGATTCTGGATAAGTATCGTGACCAAAGGTACTACAGCAACAGTGGGATTTAAACTGAAAACTATCTGGTGCCAAGGGAACAGTCCTAACCACTATGCCACGTGATGCTCTTCTGTACAGTAGGGATGCATTTTTAGTTTAGTAACTGTTCACTCACTGGGAGTTTGTGTTATGTTTAATGAATTTTAATGCAGTGTTGAATTTGTCCAAGACTATAGTGTTTCTTCTTCTTCAATAAGCTACTTGTATTGCTGTTAGCCATTTTGACAACAAAATATTTTTACTATATTAATTTAATGTAAATATTGTGGTTAAGGATAAATCAGGAGGAGAGGGATTTAATCAGGGAAGCTTTAAGTTGCAAAATATAAGTGCTAACCTAGATACTACCTGCTGCCCCATTGTCACAAAAATGGGGGGGGGGGTTTCAGACTAGTAATATGGACATGTTAATGTGTCCAACTGATCGTGCAGGTAAGTTTACTGATGTTCTTTTGATTTAGGCTGGACCGTCACAGTAAAACGCACAAGCTGGTGGCTCGAACAGAAGGTGGATGTCTGTCTTATTCCTGTTTGTTTTTGCAAAAACTGTTTTCCTTTTGATAAGCCTGTTGGATATGATAAATGGGGACTTTAATGGGGGCCCAATTAATCGTGTACATTCTTCTGTAGAATACAAAGGACATTAGGAAAATGATACCTGTTGTATTAATTCAAATTGATAGCTGGGTTTTTAAAATGCAGTGCAAATATTATTAACTTTAGCCTACACATTTATTAAATATCATGTCCTTTTTAAACAGTTTTTTATGTGTTTGTGGTCAAGTAATTTGTAAAGTATACATGTTTAGATTGCAAATGAAAATTGTGGTATCAGTAATTATAGGTAGTAGTTGTCAGGTGTGTGTATTTATGCTGTATGTAATATAAATGTTAAAAAAAAATAAGTGTTTTGTTTTATTTCCCAGGAAAACTGTCCAAGAAAGGTCTGCTTGCCCTATCATTTAAACTTTGTCTTCCTGACCTGAAGCACACTGGTGTGAAAATGGTGTGAGGAAAAACAATTCCCTTCCATGGACAACTCGGCAGTGTTTGTGACTTAAGACAACCAGCCTTTCTCATCAGATGGATAACGGCCAAGCAATAGTGGCAACAATGGAAATTGATTCTCAGCAGCAAAACCCAACTGTGGTGACCAAAGAGAGCACTACAGACACAGTCAGTGATGGCACAGGCTTGCTGAAGCAGGAATTAATGGGAAAGCTGGCCGACACAGGGGATTTATCTAATGGTAAGTTTCACTGTGTCTATCAGTAAAAACTCCAGAGTCAAATAATATTTGTCTCTGCAGTATTCATTATATATATATTTTGAGCAAGTGGTTAACTTATCAGAATTATCAGATATTACATGATTTAGTCACTGAGCAGTACAATTTATGTAATTTCTGCTTTGTTTTTTGGCCGAAATTGCAGTGGGGTGAGTTTTAACACTGGTGATGCGGAGTCCATGTTTTACACTTGGTCAGTGCTGCATAGTTTTATGTTCCTTGCTAATAGTCCCCCCCTCCCCCCACACAGTTAGAATGTGAGTCAATGCACAGAAAGACTTCGCAAACTACTGGCAACTGACATTAAATCTCTTGCTGACAATGGCGGCACTGTACCCATAGTTTAGTGTTCCTGTCAAACATTGTGAATTGAACAAAGCCAACGCAAAGCTTTTGGCACAGAAGAGAAAAGAGTCGTGTCACTCCACTGTCAGTTTGAAAGTGAAGGAAATTTTGAAGGCGTTTTCTCATGGATGGCTTTGTTTGTTATTTAGCAACAGTAGGATTGAAGTAACACATTGTGATAGGTAATTTCTTTCACATATAGATGTAGTAAGTAAATTTTTCCATTAAGGTAATGTTTCTGCGTTTTTTAACTGTCCATTCAGTTCGACTGACAGTAGACATAGAAACGTTTCAGTGCAGTGTTTTGCTAAGCAGCTCTGGAATAAGTGGAAACTCTGGGATAATGGTTCACTGCAGCCTGAGTCATCCCAGTTGGGCCATTTAACTCAGCTGTGTATGCAGTGCCATAAGTGCAG
This sequence comes from Arapaima gigas, assembly GCA_900497675.1. Lineage (NCBI taxonomy): Eukaryota > Metazoa > Chordata > Actinopteri > Osteoglossiformes > Osteoglossidae > Arapaima > Arapaima gigas. Next base: position 387,718 of record UFQX01000133.1, read on the forward strand.
GCACCACGTACCATTTAGCCCATCTGTGGCGCAACTAGCTGGGTGTGAGCACAGCTGCTGCCAAATCTGCTTTCTGTCTTGCTGCTGAGGTGTTTTCATGCATATGGCCTACTGTGTTGTGCAGCCTCCCTATTCCTTAATTCTGTCGGAGGGCCTGTAGATATCGTATTGTTTTATTGTCCACTTTTAAAAAGTTCGCAGTGGGATACCAGCTCTAAGCTTAAAAAACAACACATGCTTGAATGGGCTGTTAGACCTGTTTCACAGGAAAGACAGTGTTATAAGAATATCCTCAGTAGGGTCTTGTTCCCTAATTAGTTTTTGACTTCCTGTGTGAATGAAGTATTGTGCTCAGTCAAAGTAATACGTTTAAGTTGTTCATTACCAAAAATTCTGAAGGAAATCTTTATGCGCACCGTGAACAAGGAATTTGGTTTTTAATTTAAAGAAGTAATTTGAATGCCCACAACTTTACAAGAGTCCTGAAGGTAGTCGAGTTCATGTGTTCTGCAAATCAGTGGTTTTTTTTTTGTTTCTTGTTTTTTTAGAAACAAACTTTTATTTGAGCTGTATTCCTATCCTAGCTTCATTTTAATATGACCCCACCAGTGTATACTTGGTGGCTGCTATGTTACCTTTGCTGACTGGCATTTCTGTTGTTGTCCCTGTCTCTTTCCAGGTCCCGTCCAAGCAGTGGTCATACCAAACGGAGATGGAGTGGCGGTGGTGGCTCCGGCAGCTGACGTGGACAGCTGCCCCAATGGCCCCCTGCCCCCTGGGGGCATAAGCCCCTCTGCCATGCCCCAGACCAAAGAGCTGCCCACAGGTGTGGCCGCTTTCTGTCGCAGCCTAGAGAGAGGGTCTCAGGGCGCTAATGCCGAGGGCACTGTTCACAAGGGTGACGCACTGCAGTCACTCAGACTGAGTATACCTATGCAGGAGACTGACTTGTGTAAGCATACGTGCAGTGATTGCTCCCGTTCCTCTGTATTTGAACCCACACTCCCTTCCATTTTGTCGTTTGGTATGTTCGGCAGCTGATATAACCCTCCCTTCTTTAATACCCCTGCTTGTGCTCACACACTACTAAAAGAGAAGCTCAGTGGGTATATGCTTTGCTGATGTGAACTTAATTCCGTTGTGCAGTGTTCTGTTCTCTGGTCTGGGATAAGGTCTAATTAATTAATTTAAGGGGATTTTATTGGTAAAGGCTTCTCAATTGGCCAGCTAATGTTTTAATGCTTTAGATGCAGTATGATTCATTTTTATTAATTTTTCAAATATGTTTTTTAATAACTAGTTTTTCAGAAGATTTTACAATTTCTCACACAATTGGGACTGGAGAACTTTGCAAATCCAGCCCCTACAGATGTGTAGCATTGACATTGAGTTTTCTGTATCTGCAAGATGTAAGGGTTTATATTTGGTTAATGCTTTCTACAGTGCCTATTTTTAAGGGAAAAGGTAGTAAAGCAAATGGCATTTGCATAGATTATTTCCTTTGGATAAATCATAGTCCAGGATGGCTGAAATCTGGGTTCACTTTGCATCCCACTTCAAGGCATCACTGTACAAGTTATGCTACTAATTTACCTATTTGAACAACTGGGTAATTTTCAGTGTATCGGTTGAGTACCTTTCTCAAGGTACTGCTGCTGTTACTGCTGCAGAAAGTGAGATTTGAACTGGAGAACTTTGACTGCAGCTCTATCTACTACACTACTAAATACTCAAGGCCAAGTAGTCATTAGCAAACATAAGGCGGCAATACTGTTTATTCGAAAAATGTTGTTCAGCAGGAAATGGTATTTGAACAATCTAGTAACTAGAGGTTTTCGTTTTAAGCTGAAATGTGCAGTTTTACTTTGAAACTGATTAACCAACTGGGTCTCTCTTTTTTTCAACTATTCCCCTTGTGGTGGGCTGTATGTATGAAGATGCAATATTTGCTGTTTTAGGTGATTTGTTTAATAATACAGATTGTAGATGTTAATATGCCTGATCCATTGATGTGGTGTTATGTGAATTGCTTACTCTGGGTTCTGTGTTTTTTTTCTATTAGCCTATTACACAGAGACTCTCTTTTGAAGTCATCTTAGACTGCCAAGTTTGTTCTTCAGAAAGTTGCTACCTGCATTGAAAGCTTTGTGCAAAATGTTGCGTTCAGTTGTTTGTTTTTTTTTTTCCTCCCCAAAACTAGCTGATTTTCTGACTGGGTATTACAAGGAGACTACTGCACGTTGTTTTTCATCAAATCGTTCAAAATGTCAGAAATTCTCATGTTGCTTGATGAGAACATATTCTTTTAGTTTAAATTCTACCCATGTGGTGTCACGATCAACTTTTTAATTATGCTCATGGCTTTAGAATGTGCATGTGCAGTCAGTAAAATATGGCAGTATTTAATGTTTGGTCAGTAACAAGGTATCCATGGCATGTTCGGATTGCATTAACAAAGCCAAGCTTGTAATACGTTTGCATATTTTCACTTTTATGCATGGTCATCTAATTTGTGGGGTTTGGTGTTGACTCTTAAACTCAACTGGGGGTCATTTGACTCTCAGTGGTTCTTACTCGGTGTCTTGCCAGCGCTGGAGTGCATGTAATTGAGGTCAGCTAAATTCACTGCATCTCTGGGTCTGTCATGCAAGCTGTGCTTTGTTCAGTTGGTTGAAAAATATGTTGGCAAGAATTTTGAGAATGTTATGTTCTTTTCTAATTAATTAAATTAAGAATATGATATGATTTGCTCCACAAAAGTCATAAAAACTTTTTTAAAAAGCCAGTTTTGATCAAAGTATGGGAACTGCAGCTTGCTTGACAATGCCCAAATCCTCTGTTTGCAGAGATTGTGGTGTGGGCCTGTTATGTGCTTTTGGTGTTTTTAATACTGTTTTTCGTGTAGCATCCCAGGACCCATCCTTAGAGCTGGAGAATGAGGAACAGATCCGCTTGGCTGCTCGCCGTCGCTTGGAGGAGCAACTCAAACAGTACAGGGTGAAACGGCACCAGGAGAGGGTGAGTACCCCCACCCCAAAAAAAAAAAGTGGCTGGTCATGGACCATTGTGTTACAGTACAGTCTGGCCACACTTTATACCACAAAGGGGAAGTACAGTATCACTCAGGGTCAAACAATGTCATTTTTAGCTCAGGCCCTCTTGTGAGGTAAGGCCTCTGTAGTTTGCGTGGTATGCAGCACATGGTTTGTAACTTGACCACACATTGTTTTGCAGACACATCACTCCACACCCAAAAATCGGCCTTTTAGCACCCTGGACCCAGAGTTGATGTTGCATCCTGAGGCACTCCCTAGAGCCAGTGCTGTCTCCATGACTAAAGAGTACTCTTTTCTACGGACGAGTGTTCCTAAGGGCCCCAAGCTCGGAAGTCTAGGTATCCCCAGCTCCAGGGAGAGGAAATCAAAGTCTCAGTCAAGTGGCAAGATCCATTCCCTGGCAGACTACAGGACTCCAGAGGTGGCGAGTCCAGGGGGCAGGTCATCAGTTGCAGACACCTCATCGGGGTCAGTGCAGTCCAACAGGAGCTCATCAACGACTGTGTCAGAGGTTGAGACAGAGGAACTGACAGGAAATTCACGGCCGACAGGGGATGTGGTTTCTGAGGCAGATGGTAGCGACTGGGGTGGCAGGCTGGATGGGAATGACAGCGACAGCTCATCCTATAGCAGTGCCTCAGCAGCAGGGTCATACACCACCAAGGCATTAGCTGTGCTATCTAGACAGAAGATACCCTACACTGTGGATGGCCGAGAGGTTACTGCTGAGGCTATCGGTCAGTTCCCCTCACTGCAGGAGGTGCTACAAGCAGCTGCAAATGAACGCCTGATGGAGCAAGAGCAGGAGGGTAATGGGGAGCCACGCAGCCGCAGAGATAGCTTCTCCAGCAGGTAAAGCAAGTGTGTTGAGTGTTTTTGCAGTGTCTTGTTAAATGCATACAGAATTTTTAATGGTTTTTTTTTTTTGGTTTTTTTTTGTCAAAGCGTGTCAATGGGAAGCTCTGTAATGGGAACTAATGACGAAATGCTCCAGGTCCTAAAAGAGAAGATGAGACTGGAAGGCCAGCTGGAGTCCCTGTCACTCGAGGCAAATCAGGTCACTAATCCTCTGACTTTTGCTTATTCACGTGTTTCGTGCAGTGAGTTTTGCCCACTGAACTTTGGTTATCTGTGTCACTGGCAGGCACTGAAAGAAAAGACAGAACTCCAGGCACAGCTGGCCACCATGAGTGCCCGACTTCAGGACCAGGCAGAGCTGGCGAAACAGAGTCAGGAGAAGCAGAGCTCCCTCACCTCGGAAGTAGGCACACTACGACAGAGTTGTTCCCAGCTGGAGAGGGCCATGGTGGAGCTCCAGGGCAACTTAGAAAGTAAGAATGCCAGTCTGGCTTCATTGGGCACAGACCTTCAGGTTGCTGAGGAGCAGTACCAGAGGCTCATGGGGAAAATGGAAGAGATGCAGCAGACAGTGACATCCAGGGACAGGACAGGTGAGTGACCTTCATACCTACAAATTATAGCCCATTTTGTTTGTATTTCAGTGGCTTCTGCACACAATTTTGTATTTTTGATGACAACTTTGTCTTTGTTCCCTGCAGTTCAAGAGCTGCGACAGCAAATGAATGGCATGCAGGCCCAGCTCCAGCAAGTACAGGTGGAAAGGAGCAACCTTCAGGCTCGCCTGAAGACTTCACAAGCTGAAATAGCATCCCTACAGCAGCTCCGCCAGTGGTACCAGCAACAGCTAGCAATAGCTCAGGAGGCTCGAGTCCGACTGCAGAGTGAGATGGCTAACATGCAGGTTAATAAATCTTTGCTGCCATTTCACTTGAAGAGGATAACTTTAATTGTTAGGTACTGTATCCTTGTTACATATTAAGTGGAATCTTTATTGTTTTCCAGGCTGGTAAGATGACACAGGTGGGCGTCCTGGAGCATTTGAAACTGGAGAATGTGACCTTGTCCCACCAGCTCACTGAGACACAGCAGAAATCCATCAAGGAGAAGGAGCGCATAGCAGCACAGCTCCAGAGCATTGAGGTCAGGCTTTCTACCGTCAGGATTGGGCGTTTCTGAGGATTCCTGAGTTTTTACTGACCTTTCTTCCTACTTTGTCTTAAGGCTGACATGCTTAACCAGGAGGCAGCCTTCAAACAGATACAGGATGCTAAATCCATGGTGGAAGAGGATCTGCAGCACAAGCTGGAAGAGTTTGAAGAGGAACGTGAACACCTGCAGAAGCTGGCCCACTCAGCCAGCACTTTAGAGAGAGAATTAGAGCAGGTATGTATATTTCTCCCCTCAGGTTGTAGATTGAAAAGTGCTTTGTTTTTAAACTCTTATAAAGTGATAGCGTGCTGCTTTAATCTTTAATATCTATTTACACAGGTGAAGCTGACGCTGTCCCAGAAGGACCTTCAGCTTGAGGCTCTGCAAAAGGAACATCTGGACCTGATGAAGCAGCTGACCAACACTCAGGAGACCCTCCAGACCAAAGAGCAATCCCTCAATCAGCTGGAGGCACGCTATCTAGAATTGGAGGCCCAGCTGACGGAGTTGCAGACAGATGCATCCGCCAAGGAAGATACCATTCAGTACCTGCAGAATGAGAAGATTGTGCTGGAGGTGGCTTTGCAAGCTGCCCGAGCTGACAAGAGTGAGCTGGATGAAGGAGCACAGCAGCTCGGGCAGGGTGTGCTGGTGGCAGCTGACGTTCTGGACCAGCTCCGTCAAGACGTTCAAGTTAAAACCTCCCAGGTGGGATCCGATTTCCTCTTTGACTTCTGCCACACTAGTCCCGAAAACATGGATTGTATGTACAGTAAAGGAAGCCAATGATGACCCGTCTGTTTTTTCTTGTAGGTTGAGACAATTCAGAAAGAAAACAGCTCCCTGAAGAAACAAACTCAGAAGCTGAAAGAGCAGTACAATCAGCAAAAGGTGATTTTTCTTCTGGTGATTTTTGCTGGCTTTGTCAAATCGAAAGCTCCAGACACTCAAATATACATTCTCATTGGTCTGTAGGTGATGGTGGAGGCCTATCGGCGAGATGCCAGCTCCAAGGACCAGTTGATCAGTGAACTAAAGGCAACCAAAAAGCGCCTGCTGTCAGAGGCAAAACAGCTAAGACAGGAGCTACTGAGCACACAGGGGGAAAAGAAGGCAGCAGAGTTGGAGCAGGATCGGTTGCATAAAGAGATGGTCCGACTCCAAGAGCAGATGAGTAGCCTGGAGGGGCACTTGCAGGCTGTCCAGAGTGAGAGAGACCAGCTAGAGACCCAGATCCAGGTACACAGCTTGATCAAGGTGTCGAACATACCTGATATCTAGATACATTAGGACTATTAAAAAGGGAGATGGGATATGCAGTAAACAGTGTTGAATTATCTTAAAACAATATTGTTATAAATAACTGTAAACCAAAATGGTTACACTACTAAACTACACTACTATTTGGAAATCATATTAAACATTTAATAGTTTTTAATCAAACCATTGTGTAAAATAAATTTAGTAAAGCAATACATTAATGGACAAAATTACTTTCTCATTTTTGTTAAATGAACGCATTTTAAATTTGATGCTGTTTTAGGGTCCCTAAAAAGGTTAATTGTATATATTTTGTCACTCAGCTCCACAGATGTTTTTGACATGTTAAAAATGAATGTTTCTTTTTGATAAATTTTGACAGTCAGCGCAGCTTGATCAGAGCCAAATAGCAGCCGTAACTGAGGAGAATGAGGGACTCAGGAAACAGCTGGAGCAAATGCAGCAAGATGCCAAAAAGTGAGTCCATAGTGTTTGTTTCATGGTCACTTTTGTTTTCAAACCCAAGTTTGGTTCTGGATGGATCCTTTTCAAACATGTTCTGTATGTTCTATGGCATCAGGGCTATTTCGGAGCAGAAAGTGAGAATGAAACGGTTAGGGACCGATTTGACAAGCGCACAAAAGGAGATGAAAGCCAAGCACAAGGCCTATGAGACTGCCGTTGGCATCCTGAGCCGCAGATTGCAGGAGGCCCTTACTGACAAGGAGGCTGCTGAGGCAGAATTGAGCAAACTCAAGGCACAGGTCACAGATGGAGGAAACGATCAGGCTCTGCAAGTAGGCATGCCTCTTATATTCTGGCACAGGTTGTTTTCAATCCTACGCACTGGCAACATAGGCAGTGACCTGATGTGATATGTGGGCTTATTTCCTTGATCTCACCAGGCCAGGATTGAGTCCCTGCAGGCTGAACTTCAGACAGTGACTCAGAGCAAGGCTGCTTTGGAGAAGGAGCTCCAGGAGGTCATCTCACTTACTAGTACAGAATTGGAGGAGTACCAGGAGAAGGTGCTGGAGCTGGAGGATGAGGTGAGAGAGACCCTATTTAAAGAATAATTGCATGAACACTGCTGGGGGAAAAGTATGTAAAGTCTTCTTCCTTGTGCTTCCAGCTTCAGGAGTCTCGATGTTTTAAAAAGAGAATCCGCCACCTGGAAGAAGTCAACAAGAAGCTTTCGTTGGAGCTGGAGCATGAGAAAGGGAAGTTGGCAGGATTGGGGCAATCCCACAATGCATTGCGTGAGCATGCTAACATATTGGAAACAGCTTTGGCGAAGAGAGAAGCAGACCTGGTCCAACTTAACCTGCAGGTGTGACATTAAGTTCTCACCAGATTCTTCTGTAATAGAAATTTATCCCGATAGATTCCTTGCAGTTAAGAGATATCCCTACATTCAGTAATACTTTTTGTCTGACTATTCTTGTGGTGAATATATACATAGTTTTGCAGCTTCACAAAAAATTGACAAGTCCTTAAAATTAATCAGTAAACTTGTTTTCTTATAGGTTCAAGCTGTTTTAAAACGTAAAGAAGAGGAAGATCAGCAGATGAAACAAGTGGTTCAGACATTACAGGCAGCTTTGGAGAAAGAGAAGGCCAAAGTCAAAGATCTGAAAGATCAGGCAAGCAATTTTCTTTTGTTTCATTTGTACTAAATTCTTTCCCAACGCTTCAAAGACTACGACCTATAGTCCTACTGGTCCTATGACCCTTAGGCATTTTTTTTAAGCACTGTTTCCCTCATATAACAAATCCTAATTATAAGTCAATTCAGGATTCCAAGGACATGTAATTTGTACGACCAGATTTTCAGGATAAAATTAAGTTAGTTGTGTTAGAGAAGCCTGTATTTGGAGATGAGGTATAGATTAGTCCAAACAATGTTTCTATTTAAACATTGTACATTGTAAGCTATTATACTGCACCGATAGAACAGTTTCAAATGTCTAGTTATTTCTGGTTCTTTTCACAAATGATGCGAAACTTACCAAATTGGGCTCATTGCACAAGGAGGAAATGAAGTGTTTGGTACTCTGTTTTCTGAAGGTGGCTGCAGCCAAAGCCGAGGCGGCTCACAATCGCCGACACTACCGTGCAGCCATGTTGGAGCTAGCTGAGATTAAGAAAGACCTACAAACCAAGGAGCAGCTGGTTGAAGCCCTTCAGCGTGAGGCCAACAAACTACAGTGAGTGTTTAACTTTATCCCATATGGTACAATTTCCAGGGACTGCAGACTGAATGAGTACACACTTCAAGTCACTTTGTTATAGTTCACACTTTGTATTGAGAGAATGTGTTCCTACATGGGTAATGACTGTTTCTGTGCTGTGTGAATGTGAATATCCATCTGAATGTTATTTATTTATTTATTTATTTAACCTCCCAGGAGCGAGGATAAACAGCACTCTCAGGAAGTGTCCCGTTTCCAGGAGGAACTAGCTGAGGCTCACCTTCAACTGCAGGTCCTACAGAAGCAGTTGGACGAGCAACTCAGCAAACAGCTCATCAGCAACCAAGAGGTACCAAAGCCCTCTGACAAGTGGATGTGATAGGATCACAACTCATCACCACCAATTTGGTTTGTTGTGACTAGCAGTTTGTGTATTGTAGGTGGAGGACCTGAAGTGGGAAGTAGAGCAGAAGCAGCGTGAAATTGAAGCTCAGCAACAGCAGCAGGATCTTTCAGAACAGTGTAGCAAAAAGGAGATGGAGAACCTACATACAGCACTGCAGGTGAGTGGAACTGCCTTGCATATAGGATTAGCAAGGTAGGAATAGCACAGAGTAACTACTGAGGGTGGTGATATTACAGAGTTGGATACTATGTCCTGCTATTCTCACTGGTCCATTTCCAGGAGATCAAGGCTGAGCTTGAGGTGGTGCAGGATGACCTGAACAGCACAAGGAAGGACAAGTTCATGCTGCAGGCCAAGGTGGGAGAACTGCGTAATAGCATGAGGACACTGTTGCAGCAGAACCAGCAGCTCAAACTGGACCTCAAGCAGAGCCGTCTGAGGAAGGTAGGCATGTGGCAGAGGACCCATTTATCTCCCCCAGCCTTAATATAATTGATTACACGTGGACCTCAGGGGAAAAGATACTAGAATGACCAAACACATAAGCACCCACCTACTTCCACTCCGCAGGCGCTGTTGCCCCAATGGACAGTACACCATGTCCCCATCCAACACCTGAAATTTTAAATTGGAGTAAAGAAAAAAAGCATTCTCAACCCATTCGAAAACCTCCAAACCCAAACCAACTTTCAAAATATCAACCGTGCAGCCTGGCACATGCAGTCGGTATTGAGCTGCACAGGATGCGCACACACACACACACACACACACACACCACAATGCAGTGTAGCACATGGGATTGTGCAGCTTTATTTATGACATTAAAATGGTGACACTCCACAAATGCATACAAACAAAGTGAACATGAAATGCGAAACTTAGGATATTAGCAAAGTATGTCTCTTGCAGCCTGCGGTATTATTTCACGAGACAGTGTGGTACAGGAACAAGCTACTTGTGCTGTGTTAAGGCTCTGCATTACAGCATGGCATTTGGTACACAAACTGGGAGTCAGTATTAAATCTGTAGATGTGTTGTAGTTAAATGGAGCATACTGGGGCTATAGAGGGCGTTACATTGCCCCTACACATGTTCCAGAATTTTGAGTACTTTATACTATAAATAATGCTGCCAAAGGTCACACATTAAGGACATATGATTTTGAAATGATTAAACCAGGTCTGACCTGAATGAGTAGATGAAATGTTCAGCTGATTTTGGAAAGACATCAGAAGGTAGAGGGTGCTTTTGAAAAACAATTTTTGAAAAACTCTGCGCTGCAGCGTGCTGAGCTGAAGAGTGACGTCAACGCCTCGGGCCCAGTGACGCCGGTTAAGATCCCTGACTGTCCGGTACCCGCTTCTCTGCTGGACGAGCTGCTCAAGCCTGCGGCTTCCATCAGCAAGGAGCCTCTCAACAACCTGCATAACTGCCTTCGTCAGCTCAAGTAAGAGTGGCCTCGTTCAACGAAGGCCCGTCACATTCCAACTTGTGTTATATTCTTTCAAAAATATACAAGGGCCTAATAATAATAAAGATGATGTTCTTTTTGAATGTGGTCCCCCCCCCCCCCCCCTAGGCAGGAGATGGACAGCCTTCAGAAACAGATGGAGGCTCACACAGTTACTGTGCACCAGACCATGTCTTCATGGANCCCCCCCCCCCCCCCATTAGGCAGGAGATGGACAGCCTTCAGAAACAGATGGAGGCTCACACAGTTACTGTGCACCAGACCATGTCTTCATGGAGCAATGCAGAGGAGGGGCTCAGTAGACTGAATGTCCATGACAATGGGTCCACCCCATGTACCAACTCAGATGAGACTGTTGAAACTGAGCAGCAAAGGGGATTATAACACACAGGAAAGAGGCACAAAAACTGTGAGAAGGTGGAGTTTTATCCACCAAGGCACCTTTTTATTTTGAAATTCTCTCCTTTTCTGTGATCAGCTATTACTTATTACTGCAGCCAACATTTGGCTTACCTGATCAATGCATAAAATGCTTGGATTGAAGCAACTCTTTATACTGGTTTTAATCTTTGTTTAGTTATCCTTTTCAGGAATTGTTTTAATTTTATTAATTTATCAAAGATCAACGCTAAATAAGTGCTTAGACTGGGATCAGCCTTGGGGTTTATTTGGTCTTACGTTGAGTGAGCTCTGCAAAAACAACTTTTAAACATCATTGTGATGCGTTACCTACAATTTATCATTCATATTTCCTACTGTGTCTCATCCTCTCAGATATAATGTTACATAAGGGTTGTTTTTTTTACTTTGTTTTTTGCTACTCCTCTTCTGCCAGTAATATTTTAAGATTAGACTGTAACCACAGCCGTGACTCAGAGAAGGAGGTACTGGTGCCACTTTGTTTTGCACACAGAGTTACTGAACTGTTCTTCCATTTCCACTGTGCCTGTGGTGGGGAGGCAGGGGGTTCAGCTCACTCCTGTCACCCTTCTCTACCTTTCTCAACTTTTCTGACCCTCGCAAAGGTCTGTGTGACCTATAGCTTTCAGAAGTGTAGAAACTCCTACCAATGCTGAGTTTCCAAAGTGCACAAGCATGGCTTACACTAGTTCACATCTGTCTTCTAGGAATTGTACTGCCTCATGTTGAAGATGTGCTTTATCATTTAAACTGATCACTGTCAGATATTATACTGTGGTACAATAGTAGGGAATGTCAGTATTTTGCCATGCTAAAACTCAGCTCACCAGCTGTTCTGCTCTTTATATCATGGTAAGTTAGAGCTTGTGATGTCAAAAAGCCTGTGGTAGTAAGGATTGAGGCAGCATCATTTAAAATGGTTAAAGAAAGATGTCCTAGTTCAGGAATTCCAGTTTTTAAATGAACGTTTTTTTTTTTGTTAGGAAAAAAAATGTGTGCAAAATCTCTGTAACCTCTAGGTTATATTAGAAATCCGGGTTGTCTCAGAGCTCATTTGGCTATGCTATTTTTTTTAATTAAATGTATGGAGATATCAACCTAAGTTGCACGTTTAAATGCTAAAGAGGGTTTAACTGACTTAAGAGTGAGGTGCATCTCAAAGGTTAATGTTACTGTTTTTGTGATTTGAGAGGTGTTGAATTTATTTTTCATTTATTGTTACTATGTTAATATATTCAAAATTTATATTAAAAACTTGTCTTAAAAAGCCTTAATTATGGAAGGGATGTGTTCATATTGTTACATTTAATATAAAGTTGATAAATTTAATATACATTTTTTCTGTTAATGTATTATAACTCCTATTGAAATTTGTGTTAATGTGATTGGGATTGGATTGATGTGAGAAAATGTAAGAGATGCCGCAAATACACTGGCTTCCAAATATTAATATGGAATTTTCCCAGTAAAATAAAAAAGGTCCACAATGGTTTTGAAGACGATACTTATATTAAAATTGCTGCTTTATAACTTGTGCTGAAAAAGCAAGCATGTACAGTAAATCATTTCCTTATTCAAATATAAATGACCCTGTCACAGTGACTTGGCACAAAAAAAACTGACATACTGACAAAGAATGAATACATTGCTGTAATAAATAGTGATCCATCTTTGCCTATTTAAAAAAAAAAAAAATCCTACTGGTCTTGTTGATGAACCATAAACCTGCAGTGCTGTGTTCTGCCAAAGCAAGAACAGCTCACTGGAAATGTACATGTTGTAATCTACTGTACTTTGGGTTTGGAAGTCTGTACCTAAGTGCATTTTCTTGCCATCAGTCTGAGGAATGTTCAGTTTGTTCAGTTTTAAAGTTAAGGATAATACAGTATAGTGAGCTCAGTTGACACCCCCCCCCCCATGAAGGTGAATTATTGCATTCAGTCCTTTGTCATTAAATCTAATAATCTGTTTTCCTGGGCTACACTTTATCCCGTGTTTTTAAAAAATGCACGTGCTTATGTCTTTTAGATTTAAATCCCTTTAAAAATGTTAATTCCGCTTGTCCGGGTTCACAGTATCCTGCTTAGACCCTCACTATTCCTAAATTAGTCGTTGTATAAATGATACTTCAGCTTCATTATTGCAGATATTTGGATTTTGGATACTAAACCAGTTTTTCTTTTTTTTTTTTTTTTTTTTTAATGTGTATAGTCATACAAGCAAGCCCAGTTCTACAAGTTATGTTCAACTATTTAGGCTGCTTTAATGCCTAATGTAATGCAATTCTGCTGTTAACTGTAATTATGCTAATTCGGTGCGAAAATCTGAAATGCATTTAAATTAACTGAATCGTGTGTTTTGAAACTCCGTTATTTTCTTTATCATTTTATCGATGTCTGTACAAGATAAATGCGTGCATGTTAGCAAAAACACGATTTTTGTGCAATAAACTATTTTGCGTGATATCATTTTGTCTTTTGTCGCAGCTTCCTGTAATTTCAAACACATTTAAGAACCTGATGGGAAACGGAAATACTAAACGATTAATGAGCGCTCTAACCGTCGGAGGAATTGGGTGAATTTTGTTCAGGCACCGCCGGGCAAACCCGCACAGGTGACAGGCCGAGTGTGAAACGGGCGGCGACAGAACGCGCAGGTGCGGAGTTTTGCTCCGGCGCCGCGGGGCACACGGCGGGGTCCTAACGCTGTGCGTTTTGAAAGCGTCGCGGTTGGGTACAGGAGACGAACGGGCGAAGGGGAAAAGGAGGTGGGCGCTGTGCTGTGTGACATAGAAAGCTGACGAGTTGGCACCACAATAAAACACACTGAGCTTTTAACGCTAAAAATGTGACACAAGCCGAAGGGAACTAAATACAAATGTGTGCAAATGAGAGTAACAATAATACAGCGAGCTTTATATGTATTTTTTTCAGCTAGCTGAGTTGTTGATGAGTCGGGCGGTTGTTTTGTTAACTTAACAAGCTGGGAGTAATGAGGATAAATACTGTGTTGCTACATATAGGTTGTGTGAAGTACGGTGGGGTTGAAAATTTAGCAGCGAGGCGGCTGATGGCGGGTGGTCGTTTTAAACTGAGGAAAACATGATGACTGAAGTGCACCGTGTGAGTAAAACTGAATGTGAAAATACCAGTAGGGACCCATCTCGAAAGTGCCTACCAGACTAGCCTGATACCAGATCAGTGCGGCATTGTTCGTTCGTTCGGATGTGTCAGAGGATGCAGTCTGTATAATGGAGCGGTGATGATGTAAAACTAAATGGCAATTCTTTATAATGTCTTAGGCAAGGCTTGCGTAAAACACGAGACAATGATCCTCAGTTTAACTAGGTGTGTTTCCTGCTCGTCGACATCACCGGCTCCGCTCTCACTGACACGCGCCATTCAGTAAAATAATAGATGACGACAATGAAAAGCACCAAATTGCCCGGAGGGAGCGCTACATCGGGCCGTTGCGTGAACACAGCCGGTGCACGTGAGCACGTTCCTCACAACCGCTCGTTTTCCAGCACTACTTCTCGCGCTTTGTTGGCGCTCGCGGCCGAGTGTCCGCACGCGCTCCCTCGTCCCTCGCCCCCTCCCTCGCGAAGTGAGGCGGGGTGAGCAGTGCGCATGCGCGCCAGCTCTGTAAACAATGAGACGCTTCCAGACCGAGCCAAGCTTTGTGTCTGATCCATATCAATACCTTGTGCACAATATTTAACCACTGCGACGTTCATAATAATAATTGTCGTCGTAAGGGGCGCGTTTGATTTTTAGAATGAGTTTGAATGGTTGAATGATGGACGGTAAGTGTTCGAGGTCATCCAGCCTGCGTGCTCGTCACAGCAGCACCTTGTTGGATGTAGGTGCCACATCATGCTTGAAATAAAAAAAAAAAAAAATACAGATTCACCTTTAAAAAAAAAAATACAAACAGTGGTTTCGAGAGCCGCCCTGACTTTAAGCTGATATGGCAGTGTTTTTATTGTATTGCATACGTGAGAATTTCAGTTGTGGGGTGTTTTTGTCAGTCACTGATTTTCTGGTTGATTCATCATTTTTGATTGTTTGAAATACGCTGTTTTGATGGCGAGTGTCTTTAAGCATGTTTTATGGGAAGTATCTTTATTTGGAAATGTCTGGTATATTTCTTGTTTTTTTTTTTAAACCATACATATTTTGTGCTTTAGAACCTGGATTTGAATTGAATTATGCAATATTTTCTCTGCTGGTTTTTGACTGAATGCCCTATTTGAATGCTGATCTATGTAGACAACAACTGTTACATATTTTAAGATCCCTGAAATACAACATCCTGTTCTAAAATGATTGTATTAAATGTCACTGTTTCCATAAATTGTTGCACTCTATATTCAGTGGATCTTATAGAATACTTTTATTTGAGATGGGGCACCAGGAGGTGTAGTGGTTAAAGCTGCTGCATATGCTCAAAAGGACCCAATTATTACTGTTGTAATAACCCTTGAGGAAGCTATTTACCCTGACCTGTTCCAATAAAAATTATCCGTATTTGGAAATATTTAAAGATGGGGACTCAGTATTTGAACACCACTTATGATTAAGTTAAGAAATACATATTAACACCTTTGTAGGGGTTTTTCCAGTCAGTTTGCATTGTAGCCAGAATCATTGTGTATTTGTGCAGACCTGACAGCAAGTATTTTTCAGCGTTAATTAACTTTTTGAGTGCATTATCTGTTGTCAGTGTGCTTAAATACATTTTTTACAGTGATTAGTTCCTTATAGTGTACAGCTATGTATCTTCTGGAACATTTGATGGCAAACAAACATGTGTGAGTCTGGTGTCAATATCTTGAAGCCTTATGGATCTGCTTGCTTTTGATAGGTAAAGTATGGAGGAAATTTTGAGCAGGCTGAAGGAGTTGACTGCAGACCAGCTGCGGGAGGAGATCCTCAGGGCAGACCTCAAGTGTGGGCCCATCACTGCCACCACCCGTGCCATCTTTGAGCGGAAGCTGGCTCGAGCCATCCTGGGGGGTGACGGCAGCACATCGGAGCCTGACGGTGCCCCGCCCAAGGCCAATGGTGGTAACCCTCCTCGTCTGAATCCAGATGGAGCCGCACCCACAGCCCCTACTGGGGATTCAGAGGCCTCTAGCAAAGACAGTGATTTTGGTTATGGAATGGGGCTCAACCCACCAGAGGAGGAAGCCTTGCTGGAGAAGCCCACAATCCCATGTAGCACTCAGGAGGAGGAATCGGGGGTCCATGTGGACGATCAGACCCCTTCCAAGAACACACAGACCTCCCCACCAGTCTTTTATGGGGTGTGTCCATTATGGGATGACGTTTTGGCCAGAAGTGGTAGGACTCTCTCATTTTTATTTATTCAAATGATTGGCTCTAAACCTCGTGATCAATATTAATTGAACTTTTTTTTTGAGTCTCGCCATGTTGGAGTGTAATATACCACAGTATGCTGTAATTTTAGTGATGTGAAATCAGTTGTTGGTCCTTTTTTGTTTGTACCATATTGTGCAGTGCAGTGATTGCCATGGTAATGATGCTAGCCTGATGGCTTCTATCAATCTTTAGAAAGAGTTCACGTGTATGTAGACAAGAAGGAGGCTCTGCAGGCCGTAAAGATGATGAAAGGTGCTCGATTCAAACCCTTTTCCAACCGCGAGGATGCAGAGAAATTTGCGAAGGGGATCTGTGATTACTGCCCTTCCCCCAGCAAGCTCATCCCTTGTATCTCTCCAGGGAAGCCAAGTCTAATGTTTCACAGAGGTAAGTGGAATGTAAATGGTTAGTTTTTTTGTGGCTTCTGGATGTAATTCATTGAAACATTGAAAATGAAGATAATAGTTGGGCTAAATATCGGAACCCTGACACCTACTGGAACTGATCAATCCGTACATGCTTATAAGAGCACTGTCACCCAACTTCTGGCTGCTTTATTATCCCAGTTTCGAACGCCTGCTCAGTTTTTGCCCCAGTACTGAGGAAGGAGCTGCCTCTGTCCATCAAAACTGTTGAATGTCTTTCTGCATTCAAGAAGAATCTGAAAACAGATCTCTTTCAGGCTCATTTCTGTGCCATTTAGTTAATAACTATCTGCACTGATTATCTGTGTATTTGCTTTTTGATTCTCACTTCTCTAAGCTGTTATTTAAGTTGTGTGTATTGGCAAAATGTTGGTATCAAACAAACAGGCTGTGCTTTGATAATCGTACAGGTTCATATAAAGCTCTTTATTGTGAAATGCACTGTTCTATACCCTGAGATGAATACCACGCTGAAGAAAAATGTCCAGCAATTGTGTAAAGACAATAGTTAATCATTAACCTGGAGCAGAGTTTCTGAGTTCTTGAGTTTGTTATTCTTCTGTCTCTTGAAGTTAGCCAACCACATGCTAAGCGGTCACAGTAGGAGCAGTCGGGAGACTTAGATGTGTCCTATCGAAGTTACACGACTCACTCATGGTTTGTGTTTCTCTTACTGTCTCACCAGATAGCCAGTCAACCCTAGAGGCTGAGACAGTGAACAGGGAGAGAGCCAACAGCTTCAAGAGCCCACGCACACAAGACCTGACAGCCAAGCTGAGGAAGGCTGTGGAGAAGGGCGATGAGGCTGCTTTTACCGAGCTGGTCTGGAGCAATCCACGCTATCTCATTGGTTCTGGGGACAATCCCACTGTGGTTCAGGTACAGGATTTTTTTCACATTGTTGCTTAATTTACACTTCAAAATTTTCAAAGAACTGTTTTCTCTAGTTGATAACAATGGTAATACTAATGAGCTTTTCTGTGGTGTAAACATTGGCATGAAGTCAAGAAGTTTAACTGAATGCATGTCAACCACTCCCACTTGCATTTGTCTTCATCAGGTTGAACTGAACTGCATGTTGTTTTTGCAGAGCTTTCTATGCAAATGAACTCAGACAAGGCAGCTCTTTTGTTTAGCCACTTAAGAAACCCAGCTGATATTTTTACGGTTGCTCTTAGGAGGGCTGCCGATACAACGTCATGCATGTAGCAGCCAAGGAGAACCAACCTGGGATAGCCCAGCTGCTCCTGGACACACTAGAGAACCCCGAGTTTATGCGGCTCATGTATCCCGATGATCAGGAAACCATGCTGCAGAAACGCATCCGCTACATCGTGGACCTCTACCTCAACATGCCCGACAAAGTGGTGAGCTGAGAGTTTGCAGTCCCTGGCCTCCTTGGGTGCCCATATTTTCAAAGTAGAGTGTGCTATTGACCCTTTATGTCATTTCTAAAAGGGCTTTGAGACCCCGCTCCACTTTGCCTGCAAGTTTGGTTGCCCAGAGGTGGTGAATGTTCTGTGCTCGCATCCTTACACAGACAAAACCTGCAGGAACAAGTATGACCAGCAGCCCTGTGATGTAAGTCACTCTGGACAAATAACATCCGTATGAGTTCACATCACAAGTACTTTTCCTTTAAGAGGCTACTATTGATCTTTTCTGTTTTACTTTGCTAGGTTATTTGCGAAAGAAAAAACAAAACACAGGAGACGAAAGAGAAGATTAGTGAATATTTGGAAGGTAAGAACAAATTGATACTGTTGCATGTTGTAGATTTAGTTGGTTTTAATCCTTAACTAATGGCTTTTATTAACTCGTGCCGCAGATCGGTGTTACGTGCCCTTATTGAGGGCCACGGACAACTCCTCCCAGCCTGTTGTTGGTGTTCCCTGGTCACCTGAGCTGCTGGAAAGTGGTCCCCACTCTCTGATCCCCAGATTGACAGGAAGCCCCAAGGACCCAGTAATGGCAGTGAGGGCTTTTGTCGGTCCACTTAGTCCATCTAAGGTATTGTTTGTTTACTCTTTTGGATTTTATGGAAGTGTGTTTCTTCAAACTCAATCAGAGATTGCATTACTTTGTTGAATGGATGTGGAAGGTGTGTCTCCCCCGCAGGCAGAAGAGTTCCATAGGGTATGGAAGACGCCACCCAGAGATAGGGCAGAGCATTTCCACAACATTCTCAAGTCTGATCCTGACCGTGGAGCAGAGAGAGTTGGCAGGTATGTTAACTGCAGTATATGAGCCCTGATTTAACATGTAAACAGAATTGAATGTGTTAAAAATGTTAGTGTTTACGTGTTGTAGAGATCTTGCCCATGAGCTGGGCCACCCTTGGGTTGAGTACTGGGACTTCTTGGGCGGCTTTGCTGACCTGTCCTCGGCAGATGGCCTACGCAAGCTTGAGGAGTATCTGAGCAAAAAGGACTTTAGTGAGCATGCCCAGCAGGAAACTGGAGAGAATGAAACCAGCAACCGTTTCAAAACTCCATCGCCAGGTAACAACCTCTTTATAAGCCCTTTAGCCCACTGTTCCTGAGGACAGGCTGCACGGAATATCTGACACCGTCATGTCCTCTGCGTGTTTTTGTTTTTTGGTTTTTTTTCCTTTTGTTTCAGGTAAACCCAAAAAATTCTGCAACTCCATCTCAGTGGGTGCTTTCCTAGATGAGGGAGATGACATAAGCCTGGAGGAGATGAAGAACCGGCAGAACGCCGCCCTGACCAGCATCTCGGCGGTGTGTGCCAGAGACGGCCTTAAGGGTGCTGTGGGCGGCCTGGATTTCCACATCCTGCCCATGTCGTGCGGTGCCGACCTTATCGAGACGGCTGCTGAGCAGGACCGTCTGCGAGCTGACAAGGGCCTCCTGGCCTCTGGAAAGAATGGGCTGTGCTCCCCACCTGGCAGTGATCAAACCCCAAATGGGGAGCGTTCTGTTCGAGGTGCCTCTTCGGGCCTACTGTCACCCATCTCGAACCTAATGGCAGAGTTTGAGAGGATGTCCCTGCAGGATGCAGCGCTGAGCACACCCAGGGAGAGGAGGCGGAGTGGAGGCTCCAGGCACAGGGACGCCCGGGAGCATTGTACTGTGGACATGGCCTCCTGCATGGCCCGCCTGGCATTGCTGGATAGAGACAATCCAGCGTTTGGGCAAGGGAGCATGGATCTGAAAGAGGGTGGTGCCTGGAGGACTGAAGAGAGAGGCGAGGTGGATGTGGATGTGGAGGACAGGTCCAGCACTAGCTCAGAGGAGTATTATACAGTGGAGGAAAGCGCAGAGGCCTCACACCAAAGGACAGGTGTCCTGGTCTTTGGGCGGGGTGTCTGCACCCGATCCCGGTCCTGGGACCACGGGGGACGGGATCTGTGTAGCTCTGGCTCCTCCGGTTCCTCCTACAAATCTCTAGAAAGCTCTGAACGTGACCTAATATTAAGGACTCCACCCCCTGTTAGAAAAGGTCTTTTCATTGAGGGGTAAGTTCAACAACAAGCAACACGTGAACTGTAGACTGAACTTGTGAAAATTACCTATTTTAAATGATTGTATGTTGTCTTATTGCACTTTTTCTTTGATTTGATCTCAGTGTGATCTTAATATGTTTGCCAGGGAATCTCCTACTAGGTTGGACAGAGAGGTCTGGTCAGCAGTAGAAGCCATAGAAATTGACCCACATAAATACCCCAGTATTCACAGATGGAAGAGCACAGTACAGGCCTTTTCGTCCTCCGAAATGCAAAGGTGAGTAAATTTATTTGCTGGCTGAATAAACTGTCTCTTTTCTGCTGTGCTTTTCAGTCTACAAACTCATGAGATACAAGGAAATATCGTAATATGCACATCTAATCAAAATAAGTTTTATTTGATAAATGATCATTGTTGAGAAATTAACACTGACTGGTAAATGATTTGAAAAATGCAGACCATCAGTTATATTTTGTTTTATTTTTGTCGTGTCTGATGGCCAGTGCATATACATCTTTTTTTTTTTTTTTTTTTTTTTTTTAGAATGCTTTGTCCCTGGTTGCCTCATAAATGTAACTAAAACTAACTAAAACATTACTCTAAAATGTTACTAGAGTAATAAACTATAATATACACTGGCTCCTCACTTTATGAACACAGTTGGGCCTGGAAGTCTGTAAATTGATTTACTTGTAAATCCAAAGTCACTTTTATTATTGCTTTACAATCAGTAAAAGCTGCTTTACTTTAAAAGCTGCTTAATATGGACGCTCCTTTATTTACTGGCAGGTTAGGTTCTATAAAAGCTTCAGATATCATGTGAAAAGATCCTCTCCTGTTAATTCGTATTGCTGTCTGCTTCATCACATAAGCATATACAGTGTTCATCGGGTTAGGCTGTATACAATGTCAGATATAGCTTTAATGAAGCACTTTGTAACAATTTTTCTGTTCATATTTTTATTAAGTTTGGGTTACACTGAAATTAAAGTCAAAACAAAGCTTTTTCAGAGCTGATTGTTGAGTGATTCATCCCATAAATATACAGCTTTTCAAACTTTGCTGTTGATCACCAACAAATAAATTTCAAACACTGTTTAAACCAGCTGCCTGTGATGGTCTGAGTTGGGCACAGAAGCATCTGACATGGTGTCAGATTAGATTTTACAGAATTTCAATTTTTAAAAAAAAGTCTTACATTTTCACAGCTTTTTTTAACTTTTGAAATTTCAAGGAGGTGAGTTCTGGTGGGTTTTACTTGACAACAAGCCATGTGTTTAAAATTTTAAATAAATTTCAGGAGAGATGTTAACCCCCCCCCTTGTAGCTATAAAACCCAGCTTGTGTGTTGGATATTTGGAGGCCATGTTTTTCAGTAGAACATTGAACTGTGGTCTTGTTTGTGTCAGAACATGAATAATATGCATTTTTCCTTCCTTCATGACTTACATCTTCCATAGCAGTATTTGCCTGTCAGTAAACGTTTTTTAGACGATTTTGTTTTCACTGATATTTCAGAGGTCTAACAGACTTGTTGGGTCTCCTCTTTCAACAGCGTCATTTAAGGGTATGCAAATTTGTTAAATCTCTCCTGTTATGAGGAAGCAAATTACGTTGAGATGGTAAATGAATGTGGTAAATGGTTAGTAAAGACAACAAACCTGGCCAGTGCTGGCAAAGGGTGTCCCCTTTTGATGCTACTTTTAGACCATAAGTGTGGTAAGCATCTGCTTCCAGTAAGAGACCCTGTGGTGCGATGGTGGCTGCTGATGATCACTGACGGTTAACCCTTGTTCCGCAGCTGGCCTACTCCCCAGGTGGCTAAAACCCGCCAGAGATTACAGGCATACACCCCTGGTTCACCTGGAAGCAGCCTGCTCTCTACGCCTGGGAGGTTCAGCCCAGCATGGCACATGGCTTCGCCCGACTCTACCAGCTGGAGCCGTTACAGCCCCGCGAGTGCCAACTACATCCAGCGCATCCGCCACAGGCACTTCAACGAGCCTTCTTTCTGATGGCGTCTGGATCTGCCGTTGGCGATCCGTCTAGTGTGGCACCACGTACTTTCTAAAATATGCACACGATTCCTGAAGGTTTCCTCCTCTTTTAATAATATACAGTACTTCTCTATACTTCATTCAGGATTCTGGGTGAATTGGATTTTGTTGTACGTTTCTCAGCAGGATTCCTTTGCAGTGTCTGTGTGAATGTGGGCCTTGTTCAAAAGTGAAATTTTATGTGACAAAACCTGTTACACCCCTGCCTTCCTGAAAGTTTGACAGTTTTTAAATCGTCATCCCAAACTCCGTTCCCAGAAGTTTCCTGAAGCACGCAATTATTAGTTTACAAAGTACGACTTCATGAAATATTAACGAACAAAACTGAGAGTATAAGTTGTAGTTTTGGTTTTTATTAGTTTTTGGTATCTCACAGGTAGTAGCACAAAGCAACTTCAGAATAACAGATGTTAACAAACTGCCAGGTTGTACCTGTTATTTTTTCCACTTTAGGAATTGCCTTAATTTTTTCTGAAAAGAAAGACCAGTCTCAGCGTAGTTTGCCATGCCCTTTCTGTGGTGGTCTCATGTAGGACCGCTGTGGTTCAGCCATGTGCGGCATCGACGAGTTCTTCTGATTAGACCGCCATTTACAGGGAAAAGAACTTGAGTTTTGGTTCTTCCATTTTGTCATTACATTCAGTACATGTTTCTACAGGACTTGTTTTTATTTTATATATTTTTGTTTGTGTCCTGTTAATGTGTATCGGGTAACTGAGGTGGTTCCAAGGATTCGCTTATGACACTTTATTGCCAAATGGCTTTTTCTCTCTCCCTAGGAGTCCTAAATGTAAGTAGAAGGTTGTGTGAAATAACCTGGGACATTTTCCATGG
The DNA here is from genome assembly GCA_900497675.1 of Arapaima gigas. NCBI lineage: Eukaryota > Metazoa > Chordata > Actinopteri > Osteoglossiformes > Osteoglossidae > Arapaima > Arapaima gigas. Next base: position 410,700 of record UFQX01000133.1, read on the forward strand.
GATTGTCTGGAGGTATGTCAAAATGAATGTGAAAGTGCAAAGCACTGCAATGGTCTGAATTGGTATGTAAAGGCAAAATTCTGCGAAATACCGATGACTGTTCATGGCAGTAAATGTAAAGAGGTTAAAAAAAAAGGACTGTTTCACTTTAACGTACAGGCTAACATTTATATAATCACTCTTACTGCTAGTCCTGTATTGACACTTTGTGTTAACAGTGCAAATTTGCTGTTGTCTGAATATTGTGGATTGATGGCAGTGGTGTTTTTTGTTTGAACGTGTGTCCCTTTGGTTAGTGAACTACAGACCCAGAGCACAACATCACAGTTGAGACAAGGATTGCACTTGTCTGGTTAGTTCAGCACTCGGCCACAGGGAAACGCGGATTTCACTCGTCACCCAACATTTACGAATGTCCAATTTTTAAAACATTTTTTTAACGTTAGATTTAAGTGCAGTGTTGGAGAGGTGCCCCCAACTCGTACTGTGCTTAACTAATGTGATTTAGACTTGCTGCACTTCATTTACCAATACCGCACGCTCTGAAATATACGTATTAACAATTTTGTATTTTTTCCTCCTCTCCGTGAACAATGTAGACCTCTCGTTTGCCATGCCTAAAAATACAACCGAAACTGTTGAAACAATAAGACCAAGGGAGGTAATGGTTACCCAGGTGATGACCACTGTCAGTCCACTGCTGCTGAAGGAAGATTCTCTTCATCATGTAGTGTGAGTGAGCATTGGTCAGAGGAATGCTTCAGTTTTCATCTTGAACTGCGGGTGAAAATTCATTCCAATTTTTAGGCGTTTGTGGAACACCCCCTTCTCCTGTTACTTGCACTGTAGTGACGGTTCCCAGTTACTCATCCTTTTTCCGCTTTTTAGTGCCTTTTATAGTACGACAGTGTGCGGCAAAACTCATCCAACTGCATCAGAAGTGGCACTGACTCAATCCACATTTTAATTTGACAATTTTAAACACGTAGCCCAACTTGGTTTACCTCTTCAGTAGCATTGGTATATGCAGTGTTTCAATACCTCCTTAATACGATTGTAAAAAAAAAAAATAATAATAATAATAATAAAATAAAAAACTGAGTTTACAGTTTAGTAAATAATAGTTAAAAAAAAAGCCAGCCTTACAAGTTATTTAAAGCTTCGTAGTGCCAACATTTGTGTTTTGTTGGAGATGCTGTTTAGTGTTCAGATTTGATTCTTTTTGTTGTCCCAGCTTCCTCACTGCATGCATTTTTAGTCCTATTTTATTACTGTATGTCAGAAGAAAGCATTTGGTGTACTACTGAGGAACAAAATAAATAGGTGCACAGTATCTGTTGGCTTTTCATGTTTCTTTGGCAGGTCCCGCCGAGTTTTATTTCTACCGGAACTCATACGTTTATCTGTTTTGGTAAATTAAATGGTTGATAAAATTTAGGGTGTGTAGTAAATGAACACCGACTGACATACAGCTGTGGCTTCATTGTCAAAAAATCTTCAGAAAGGACAATTTTGGTTTTCCAAGAATGTCTGCCAGTTATTGCAGGACAGGGGGTTGTGTAGTGCTGTACCGTCCTGCGTACTACCAGCAACGCGCTGTAATCTCAGCACGAGGCAGTATTTTGACGTCAGTTAGACCAAACTATTGAATTTTGTATAGATTAGCACTGTCGTTCACTGTTCTCTGGCTCCGTAACTTATTGTCACTTTTTTTTTTCTGTGCATAACTCAATTTCTTTGTAAATCCAGTCTTACAATCAATAAAAGCTTAGCCTCTGTAAAAACCACAGACGGAGCTCTAATAAATTCTAAGTTTTGTTTTTTATCTTCAAAGAAGGTTACAGCTCCTGTCTGGTAATTGTAAACTTTAAACACCGGAAGCGACTTCAAGCCGGTCCTGCACTCCTGTTCTGTGTGTATTTTACTGTTACTAATGTAGAATCGCAGGTAATTTTAGCAAATAAATTCCAGAGAGCCTAAATGAAGAAAATGCTTAGCGTAGACATTTGTTAACACAAGGAGCCAGTGTATATCATCTGCATGACTTTAGATTTACTTGTGCTGCAGTTTTCTGTTTGGCTGTGGAACACACACAGGAGAAATACGTAACAATGTTTATTTTTCCAGCAGACAACTTCAGATACACAAAATCAGTACTGCGTCTTCCTAAAACGTCTAACAAATTTTCCCAATTTTCACTCACCGTAATATAGAAAAATATTTAACACGATAGGCAGTTAAAACAAGCGCGCTAAAGCAAAATACTAATTTAAAAATCTTGCAGACAGGAAATACAGGTTTCTTCACTGCATTATTATACATTCATGAACAAACTGGGCTTTTACTTCTGAAATGCTGTCTGTCCTCACAGTCAAGAGCTGCTGTCAAGAACTCGAATCCCAAACACTATCCCAGCTGAGAGGAGCTGGACATCATCCGTTTTTCCTGTGTCAGTCTAACAAGATGCAGACTTAACACGACATGAGTAATGCTGCTGCACACAAATTGAAAGTAAATTTTAAAAAACTAAGACACTTAAACCTTCACAAGAGGACATTATGCACCATTTAGGGAAAAGCTGAGAGAAGACAGACACCTCAGGTACGCGTGAGTTTGTCTGGAGGCATGAATCCTGAATCTCCAAGGGAGCGGAGAGCCACCCGCCCATTGGGCCGAATTGTGAGCCAGGTGATGCTTCCGTTGTTGAGGCCCATCCGGAGCCAGCCCTCGGGGGGGAACTGCAGAGCCCTGCAAACAGACGTCACCCTGTCAGGACAGCCGGCACCCAAAGGCACTTTACACACTGAAATGTAAGTAAACCCCTCTGTACTTAAACATGGCACTTCAGAGCTGACGGAAAAAATGTGATTGGAGCCCCCCCGTCCCCCCATGTTTTAATGCCAGGAAAGTATTTATTATAAATGCTTTTACTTATGACAGAACTTTTCTTATAGCCAAAAACCCGTATAAACACTTTCTTAAAGTATTCAAATAAGTTACTATTGAGGAAAAATCACTTATTCATTTAGCTCATGCTGTTCTCCAAAGCATCTCGCATCAGGATAAGTCCCTTGCTCAAGGGTACTACAGCAGGGGGTGGGATTCAAACCTGTAACATCCAAATCTGGAGGTGGCAGCTGTATCCACTGTACCTCCTACTGCCTACAACGGCTGTATTTCAGTGGAACGTCTAACTAGGATTGAAGGTTTTTACAATTTAAAACCGCAAGAATTCCAAAACACCCTTAAATGGCAGAGAAGTCCTGGAGTACAAAAGTTAAGATGTAAATTTTGCGTTTTGTTCATTGTGAGACACTTGACACTTACCACTGGTTTGAGACAAAAATGTGAAAGGAATAAAGGACCATATTTTAAATTCAGCTGGAATGTAATTTATGAAGAGATCTCACCAGAGAGACACGGCGCTGAATATCCTGACACGTCTGCAAACCTGCCCGACGTGCACATCCCCATGTTAACAACAACTGCTAAATTTACAAAATTTAATGACATTTGTGTCTTCACAGCAGTGCTGACACTGTCAACCGCAATGTATATACTCTTTATGCTGATTAAAACATTTTTGCTGAACTTTGTAGACCAAAAGTCATCGAGCCCCAGCCCGACTTGCAGCCACGCACCTGCACACGAAATAGCGAATGACGTTGGCGTGGCAGATGATGATCTCATAACTATCCTCCTTTTGCTTGGGGTCAGCGCGGTGGATGTAGCGCCGGAATGCCGCCTCAATGCGAGCTCCATCTTCGTGATACTGCTGAGGAGAGGAAGGCAAACCGCCGTCTCGTAAGCGAGAACGTACACCCGGCGTTGTCTTTGCGTCACATCCCTGTGGAGCTGCTGAGTGGTGTCTATTGGCAGCAGTGTCCAAAATGGACAGCTGAGGTTCACAACCACAGAGAGTCACTGCTGCCACCTTGAACCTGAAAATTCCCAAGGTGCCTGCCAGAGATTTGTCCCAGTTAGAGATTCGGGGTTATGAGAGATGCTTACGCACTTCAGTGAACAGAGGAGCACGCTCCCTGATACCAGGCTCTGAGCCACTAGCGTCGACGAGTTGGTACAAGTATGGAACGTGTATAATGAGATATTTAATCATGTATTTTATGTGTTATGCAATACAGAGCAAATAAGAAGAAAACGCATCCCACCGCAGGCTCTGGATTCCAGTGACTAACAGGGGGCACAGGCTCTATAGGAGCTCCTTCTCTCAGCAGGTCACAGCTTACCAGCTCCACACCTGCAGGGACAAGAGGATCACAGGTAAATGCAGCCTCTTAATGTCCAGTTACTTGTGCATTGATGTATTGGACGGGTACCAATATAAAGAAAATAAAGAAATGACTCAGTTAGTGCTCTACACGTGTTCTTGACAAACTAAGCATTTACTGAACTGGTGCTGTAAGAGGTCCTTAACACAGTATTGTGCATAAATTGAGCTTAAACTGCATGTGAAACATAATAGAAAATGTGTATACCTTTAGAAACACAAACAGAAAACTGTATTTTACAAGTAACAAAAATAAAATTCCAAAAAAGTTACCCAGCTGTATAACCAGGTGAAAAGACTCCGCCTTCATGGTATCCCTTCCAAAAATGTAGATCCTAAATTCGTTGCCCAGATTGAGAGCCCACCATAGTAAATCTGCATCCAATAAAAACTTCAAAGTGTGTGCTGGCAAAAAGGTTTAAATTGCACACAAGACTGGGTGAGAGGATTTGGAGCGATAAGAGAACGTGAAAGTTTTGTTTTACGGGACTGGTGCATTGTGGGACGTGAATGTAATTCCGGAGCAGTGTCTGGGGGGTGTTGATTGATGTTACGCATACATTCGGCAAAAAGGGCACAGTTCTACAGCTGTTCACAATGCACAGTGGATCCCTGGTTAGATTCACCCTTGGGAGAACCGATCGAGGTAAAATTGGGTAATTACCCCAGAGCAGTAACTCCGGGGCTGGAGTCCTCTGCACGAAACCCCCCCACCCACCCCCCGGGATTTCCGACCACCAGCCAGGAAAGGCAACCAGAGATCGCTGTGGTCGTATCTCAGCTGTACTCCCGATAATATCGTGTCTTCTGCTCACTTTGTTTAAACATGGTACGAGATCACCATCATATTCCCCACACTTATTGTGTATTTTTAACATTTCATTGGTTATTTACATTACAGTACGTGTTTGCAGTGTAGAAGGTAAACGTAATCTGTATCTGATGCGTACTGCACAACAACAGTCACTAAAGAGTTAATGTAATAACTACAGTAACTTAATTCTTTATCAGGTAGAAATCGGAGGACTTGTACAGGTGTTCCAATCATATTTTGGGAAACAAGTTGGGGGGTTTTGGGATGAGCTGGAAATGCATTATTATGTTTCCCATTATTATTAAAATAATGAAATAAGGCTCCTGCTACCTGAAAGTTCACTCTGATATGTTTTCAGGAACAGACGAGATTCAGATAACAAAGGGTGTCAGTAAGTTTATTTTCCAGCAGTGAGCCTGTGATTCTGTATGAGAACTTTTGTGTGCCATGTGGTCAGTTTGCTTTCACAAGTTTTTTATTCTCTATAAAGCCTCCTTTCACATATCTTGGGACAGAAATACACATTTAATGTCTCGGTGGTGCAAATATGCCGAAAGTCAGTCAATTTACATCCCTTCCACAGCATAGCCAGTTACTGTGTGGTTAACAACATCGAGCTTACATTGATAATGGCACAGTTTTACAGACCACGTTCACTGATCCATGCTTTTAGATAATTTTCATTCACAGTTACATACAGGACTGGACCTGCACAATCTATCAATAATTTGGGCCTCTGCCCAAGCAGCACAGGGGCTCGTGCAGATTTATTTGCGATTAAAATGGAGACACTCCACAAATGCGTAGCAGCAAGGTGAACATGAAACACAAAACTCTAAGGATATTTGCAAGGCATGTCCCTTACAGCTTGCTGTACTCTACATTATAACATCACCAGGCGTTATGAGAACAAGCTAGTGACATGACACGCAAACTCTGAATTTCTTCTTTTCTTGCAGACAAATTTCTGATGCTGCATCATGCCTCTGTGCTACACCAGGACATTTATTGCGCAAACTGGTTGCTGCTATTAAAAGTTCAGTTGCATATACTGGGGTTTACCTGCGTATACTACTTAACTTGTTAGGAGTTTCACCCAATCACAGCCACCAATTAAGGTGAATATAAATCACAGCAATCAATACTCTTATTGCATTCATTTATTACTAATGGTTGGAGGTAACGGGGGTCGAGTCTGACCTGGCAGGTACTTGCTGATGATGTGTGCCGTCTCTGTAGCACGCGCCATTGTGGAGTGAATCAAGATGTCATACTTGATCCCCAAGGAAGCCAACCTCTGGCCCGTGAGCTCCGCCTGCTCCCGCCCTGTCGACAGCATAGTGTGAGGTTCGGTCCCTGTAAGGATTCTGCTTTGCTGCTGTTGTTTCCATTCCCATAGCTTCAGTTAATAAGTACCAATTAGCGACCTACCGTTTACTGTCTGTGCTATTAATGGTAGGATTATTTTACTTGAAAGTTAATTGTTTGAACAAGGATCTTACCCTGAATTGATACGGGATACTTCAATTCAGTTATTAAAAAGCCAGGCCTCAAAATAATAGAGGTAACTAACTGCGGTAGAAAGAATAACAGAAACCTGCATGTAAAAGCAGAGCAGGGTCTCTGAGCATGGTATGTGGTACCATATGTCAGTCAAGGGTATGAGCTGTTCTGTTTGCTCCCGTGCACGACAGACCCCAGAGAGAGATGTCCAGTGTGGGACACACTACCTAAAGGAGTGAGGGTCCTCTCCTTGTCTCCGTTTCCGTTCAGGTTGTACTGGGAATGTCGTATCAGGAAGATGTGCCGTGTGGCTTTGGGTTTGCTGCTCTCCAGCTCTGTGCTCACTTCGTCGTTGTTCATCTCGACCTTCTTCCCGTTGCCCAGTGAAGCTGGGTCACGCCTACGACAACAAAGGTACATCAGTATGGGGCAGCAGGTGGAGAAGCAGTTACAGCTGCTGCCTTTAGACTTGAAGGGCCTGGGTTTGAATTGCAACCCTTGACCAAGGGTTGCACTCTGAATTACTGTAAGTAGCTTAATGCTTGAGTTGCTTTGGAGACAAGTGTCAGATAAAAGGAAAAATCTAAATGTCTGAGCACATGTCCTCTACGGTTACAACTCTTGTCTTCCTCTGTTCATTTTCATAGTCTGACAGTTCAAGTGAAGTTATACGTCCTCCCACAGTCCAAAGATGCGTTTCTGGTGTTTGTGTGCAAGAGACTCGCTGCCCCATGAGGGACTGGTCTCCCGTGCAAGTGTGTATTCCGCCCTGTGTTTTCAGGTTAGGCTCTGAATCACCGCAACCCTACACCGGACAAACAGTTATTAATACCGGATGGATGGATTTTCAGTGCACTAATAAAATGGAGCTAGTAGTTGTGATCAAAAGGTTGGTGGGTTGAATCCTACTCTTCCTGCACTCGATCAAGCTTCTTTCCCAGAACAGGTAAGACAGTCCTGCTGTAAACATAGGTAAATTGTTGTTGGATCCTTACCTGACACTCTACTGTTTTGTACCAAAGCCACGATTAAAGGTGACACTAAAATCAAAGTGTAGCAGACGACAAAGTGTACGACTGACATGTGACTGTAGGGTTCTGTATGTATAGTTCCTCCCCATCCTGGGATCGTAACCCACAAACCTACAGGTTACCGGTCACGTGGTGCGAACGCTGCATGATAAATATGGCCAATAAAACAGGCGGAGGGTGGCGCTGCGGCTCCTACTTGTCCCAGTTGTTGTCCCAGCCGCTGCCGCTCGCCTCCACCGTGTGGCTCCTCCACGGCTGCGCCGCCCGCACCACCATCAACGCGGCCCACCGCTGGGGGCGCCCGCCGAGCCCGGGCTCTCCGGAGCCGGCGACCGAATCGCTCCCCGCCGCCACCGCCGCCACGACCATCGCGGAGCCGCCAGCGACCCCGCACGCGAGCCGCACCGCCCTGCGGAACCACATGCTACTCTGCGAAAGGCCGCTACACGGCCATGTGTGCAAGGCGGCCCGGACCGATGGATGAAGGAAGGAAGGGACGGCAAACCGAGTCGCTCACGCCTGCGCCGCAACCAGTACGTCCCCGTTTTCGATCCGCCCCGCTGTACGGTGTCCGATCGGGGCCAAATTGTCGACATACGAAGCGCGAGAGCGGAGGCGTTTGAATAAACGGACACAGTGACTGTACTTATTCTGCCGGTAATTTGTAATTTGTAAAAGAAATTGGGTTTGTAAAAATGGCAAATACTTCTGCTGGTACGTTTACATTTATTCCTTTAACAACCGCGTTTAAAAAGGCGTAATATAGCGAAAGTGGATGAAGGGGAGAAGTGAATCCAAAAGATGTTCGGAGGCCGTTATTGAATGTTGAGAGGGATTCAGCAGCTCTGAGGGAGCAGGAGAGCTCATTCCACCACGTTGCAGCCAGAACCAGGAATAATAATTATATAGTAAGTTGTTAATAATAATAATAATATTATCATCATCATTATCATCATCATCGTAGTCAGCTTTACCATGATTTGTTCTGTTCAGCTTAGTAATTTTTCTGTATCAATTCAGGATAAGTAGTTCGATCAGCTGTACTAAGCAGGACATTTAAACTGGAACCAACAGATGGCAAGGGAACGGACCCGAACACTATCTGCACCCCCCCAGGGATAAAAATATAATAACTAATATATACAACTGATCTAATAAAGTACCATAAGGGTATCTTTCAGATGCGCACCTTCGAAAGATGACGATGGGGTCCTCATCTCTGTGTTTCCTGACTAAAAAATCATTTTTACTTGTAAGAATATAGCTCTTATTCAATTTTACATTATTCCTTTTTCTTTCTATTTATATATATTCATATACGGCCTTGTATGCTCTCTCAATACTCTCTATCCTTTATATCCAGAATTTGGTCATTTGGACGTGCGTGATTTCATTTCTCCAAACGTTTTTTCTGCAAGGGAAACAATGAACGTACAGATGGCTCTGCTCAGTGTGAAATAGTGTGAGGCCACACATGGAGACCAAAAAGTGCAGGGTTCTAAAATTAGCACCTTCATATCACATGTGAGAAATAAAGCATCACAGGCCCCATAGAGCAAAAGACGGTTTTGTTGTTTGAGCCATGATGATGTCTGTAATGGGGAATGAGTTCTAACATATCGGTTGTTAGAACTGTATAGTGTACAGTAATTGTCTAATTTGCTGTATACAGCCCTTGCCTATTTAGTTATTTATTTGAATTTATTAATGCTATTGTTTGACAGTGTATTTTTTTCTTTTTTCCTTCCTATTCTTTCAACATAGACTTAATCAGTGTCCTGCAAAAATGTGAATACATATTCATACATAATATAACTCCAGGGTAAGGTGCTGTAATATTTAGCAGAGGTGGTCATATAGTGCTATCTAAGGTGATCCAAAAAGATGACTGAATCTTTAAAAAAAAAAAAAAAAAAAAAATCATTCAAACTGTCCTACAGGTCAAGTGTAAACTTTTCCAGTGGAAGAAAGTTATGATAGTTGAGTCAACCAAACATTTTTGAAAGGAACTCCTAGTGTGTCTTCCAGGAGGGACTAAATCTGATGGGGTTTTTTTTTTTTTTTTTTTTTTAAATTGTCGAATCCTTTAAAGAATGTTAAAATCCTCTCTCTTACCAACACTGGCGTTCAAGGTAGTAAATATTACACGGAAAACTGATGTAATTTTAACCTAAACTAATGGTGAAACTCCCATTAATACTGTTTGTCATATTAACAGAAACAAGTGACATGGTGCAACAGAAAGCAGAGAAGAACACGGTATGGCAAAACCCCAGAAAACCTCTCGCTGATAACACAGACGGTGAGTGTGAGGCAGAGACACTGCTTCCAACCTGCTCCTCCTCCTCATCTGCTGCTGCACCAACACCACAGTACACAGGGGAAGACAATGATGGGAAGTAAAAACCCTGACTTAATTACAGAACACAGTAAAGTGAAATAAAAAAAGAGAATTTCAGAAAATTACTAGAACGTTTCTCAGTCATCCAAAATGACCTCTCGCTGACGCCAGGTTGTAGCTTCCGTTCATTCGGACATCTGAGACTTGGCTGGAAAAGCAAATCCACAACACATGCCGCTCTGAGCTGAAGCCTGGGACGCATGACGTGAAATCGCATCGTTTTCATAAGGATATCACTTCTTTGTTGCAGCTCTTCCTTTTCGGTGTAGGTCATAAAATCAGGGAACGTTTTGGCAGGCTGTTCGGGTCAGGAGGGGAACCTTTAGGCAAAATCGATCCAGAGGGGAACGAGCCAGTGGGGCTCAGCCCGGATGCCAACCTAATCTGCATAAATGGCTTGAGTGGAATGTTGCTTTCAGCGCTCTCGGGTAAGCCCGCGATTTTCATGTTCTTCCAAAATCTTGCTTTATAGATGACCAGCGTTCAACCACCACTGCTCATCTTTCCGCCACAGCCCAGTTATCGATTCAGTTTGTCATTTATCAGAAACCTCGATAGCTCAGATGTATTCAGCCTTGTCAAAGTTTACACAGGTGAATTAATGTCGTAGCAGGAATGGCTGTGGGCTTCAGTGGAGGAAAAAAGTTTGCACTTTCCATTGAGGACTGCAGCCCTGCAGAAGGTTAGTTACAAAACCCACAACCTGCATGCTGCACCTGAAAATCTTCCCCAACTGTTCAAAAGCCAATGAAAGAGCTCATACCCTTGGTTTCTATTGCCAAGATGGAAGACAAAGGCTTTTATTAGGTGGAAATTCACAGAACGAGCTGAGCTGAACTTCCGTACTGCTCGTTCGGGTCCCGCCGTAGCTCTTTCGCGGTTGGGAGAGCGCAGTCGTCTCTTGGGCGTTCCTCATCATCCTTGGAGTGAGACACTGTCAACTGACGCTTGGTGTAAACAAAATCAAATAAATCCGTTCCCAAAATTTGTACGCTTGGAGTGTAGGGTGAAACCAAAAAAATGGGAATGCAGACTTCTCACAGACGTTATTGGAGATTTAACGTTCTTATGTTCACGTGGGCCTCCTCTCAGTTCCATCTTTCCTCTCACAGACCAAATACAAGGGGTTCGGATGAACTGGTGACCTTAAATTGCCCTTACTGTGCTTTTGTGAGCATGTCGTGGGGCCGTCGCTTGTGATGATTTTAGGGTCCCACACCTGGAGAGGTCCCGCTGAAGGTGTTAAATAAGTGGGGAAACATTTTTTCGGGGGGGGCATAATACAGTGTTTTACAAGTATAGAGACATTATTTTTAGAGTATCGTTATTGAAATCTGAAGAGAAGTCAGGTTTGTGTCTTGCCCATGAAGCCGGGCTGCTACCACCAGAGGGCCCGTGCAGCCCGCTAAATGTGCGCATGTTCCGTATGAAATACACACTACCTGTACGGAGTGTGTGAACGCTGTGTGAAGGACTGTTTGGAAAATCCAGCGCTGTCCGACCAGGATGCTTTTCGAGGGAGGGGCCACGTGGGGCCGCCGGAGTTACTGCATGTTACAGTAGTGTAAAAACACGGGTGTCTGGTGCTGTGGATAGGGGGGGAGAGATGGAGCACGGGGTGGTGGTGAGGCGGTGACCTCAGCGGAGGGCCGGATCACCGGGGTGGGCTCTCTAGCCGCCGCCGCCCCCCTCCTCTCTCTCTCTCTCTCTCTCTCTCTCTCTCTCTCTCGATCGCGCGCTCGTTCCCGATGATCGCTAAGACTCGGCGGCTCGCTGGTCACCGATCGCACTGGATCTCGGCGTCCGTCTGCGTCCGCGTCCCCGCCGGAGCTCGTCACCGAGGAATGCGGAGAGCGCAGGATGCCCAGCAGCGCCGGAAAGAGGTTTAAACCCACCAAGTACATCCCGGTGTCCACCGCCGCTACGCTGCTCGTCGGCTCCACCACGCTCTTCTTCGTCTTCACGTAAGTTCGCCGCTCCGTGTTCTGACACCGTGGGCCGCGGTGTGACGGGCTGGGAAGTTTGCGAGACCCCGCAGCGGCCCGCTTCTTCTGCAACAGCTGCTGTCGCCCGTGTCGCCGTCCGAGCTGTCACACGCTCGGGAACGCGCTGTGCGAGATCTCGACGCGTTCGTGCCGCCGTGCACGAGCGTTTTTCAACCATCTCTCCTTCTGCGTGTGCGTGTGTTTGTTTGCTTTGAGAACAAGTATCCAACCGCGGCTTTCTTTGCTTTCAGTGTAACGTCAGGCCGCTGTGTGTGTTTCGCGTGGGCTTTTGTGTCCGCGAGGTTTTTTTTTTTCTTTTTTTAAATATGGTGATTATCTTGAAAGGATTGGAGTGGATTTGCGGATCTTGGGGGGGGGGGGTCCCAGGTGCGTGGAAGGGAAACTTGCCGAACCATGTGCGGCAGCCGCGCGCGCTCCTTTATTTCTCCATGTTAAGCTGTTGTCACTTGAGTTTCTTTGATTCCTTAAAGGCGACATTCCGTGTGGGCTGTTTGGTCAAAGTCATGTTACCGCCACCTACTTAACCTTATTAGTAAAAGAAAAAAAAGTTATTCTTGTTTCCGTACCGTTTTCTCACATTTTTGCTTGGTCTTTTCGGACAGTTAATTCCTGGCGCGGGTTGTGCAGCGCTTTTTCATTTCCATCATTTATTGTCTTTATAATCTCCCAAAACTGCTCAAGTCCTTCAGTCTGTTAACAAGTCAGCTATAATTTCCTTGGCTGATGAAATGAGATTATTTTTGTTTGTTTGTCCAAACATTTGCATTTCGACGCAAATGAGGGTCATACTTTACATATTATTCTTTAAAATGTTTGGGTGAATGCGGATAGCTTGGAAGTATTTTATTTGTGTGTGTGTGTGTGTGTGTGTGTGTGTGTGTGTGTTTCGAAGTGTAAAAATTGTTTTAATCTGCCCTGATAAGTCATTTTTTGATATCTTGCGGTTGACTGGATGTGTGGTTTAAAATAAGTTTTTGCGCCACTGTGTTGCTGAGTGACGCAGCTGTTCATGGTGTCACGTGTATATAGATATATTGGGAATTTTTCTGTGTATGTGAGTTGGTGGTACCAAAAAAAAAAAGTGAAGAATGGTTTTCCATTATTAGTTTGCAGGGGGGGGTTGGAAACAAAAACACTGAAGCTTTAGTGAGGGGGGTGATGTAGACAGGCAGGTCACCCTTTTTAGATGATGTCTCCATAGGTTTGCATTTTCCACACCTTGTCCTGCTACGAGCCGCCGGCGTTTTTCAGCAGCCCCGACACCAGCACTCGAGGAACGTGCTGCTGATCATACAGGTTCTGCACGTTGCTGGAGATTGAAGGGATCCTCCTGGCACGAGAACCTTTGAGGAAACCCCGTTTGTCTTTGCGCAGATCCTCCGCCGTGCGATTGCTTCCTTATTTTGAGGGATGACATGATGGACTGAAATTAATTCTCCTCCTCGTGAGCTTGGTAGCTAAGCTGAGTCTGTGGTCCAGGATTCCCCAGTTCACACTGGGACGTGGCCTTGTACAGTGGCCTATTTTATTTATTATTTCCCGAGGATTAATTTAGACTATTAGTAACGCAGTGGAGCTCTGACTGTACAAAACGGTGCCTGCAGACATGTGGGTCACAACTCTTCACTTCCTACTAGTTTCCTAATCCCTGGTTTTTCAACCCAGAACCTGTTTTGAGTCGGAAGGATTTTTGCCTGAAATCTTTTATGCAAAAGCCGTTGGTCATTTTCGATTATATTTTCCATAAATCATCCATAAACAGTAAGTTTGAAACCTGGTCTTTCTGCTCCTGTTATAAATCCACATCCGAGTTGTATTTTGCTGCAGTCGTCAAATTATTTAATTAGTTGTTTTATTTAAGGCATTTCTATTGTGTTCAGTTTTCTTCAAGATTCGTAAAGGTTTTTTTAAAGTCTCTATGTGTCATGTTAAACTTGTATGTTTGTATAATCTTGAACTATAAAAGGTGTTACCTTTTGGGTGTTTACCATTACGGGGACATTATTCTGATGTTTCCATGCCGACTGCCGGCAACCCCTGTACGTGAGCCTAAAACGAATGATGTGGTCTGTAATTTAGAAGTATTTTCCTGCTTTAATTTATACAAAGTGGTGGTTGGAGTAGTTTGTGAAGCTGAACTGGAGCTCTATTTCAAGAATTCGCTGAAGACACAAATTGTACAAGAAGTACATATGCAAAATAGCTCAGAGGTTTTCAGCACTTGTCTGGTGAAGTGACTCTGAAACTAAAGGAGACACAGCAAAGCACTCAGCACTTGAACTTCATGGCTCCTGAATGGGCCTCTAGTGCTCTGACATTTGAAAGCGCTTCTGTTCCTCTAACGGTCGACTGTCTGCTCACTTTCGAGTCGAATCTTCTTCTAGGTGCCCTTGAGTCTTACGTAATGCATTTGCTGACTCATTAGGTGAACGTGGTTTTTCGATGTTCTCGCATGGGGCTGCTAATGGGGGGAAACATCCTCAGTAGGTGTTTGTCAGGGAGCTGCTCAGATCGAGGCTGTGAAGGTGCGCGGAAAGTTTTAAGGCGTGTTTTTACGGGATGTTCTCGAGCTTAATGCCAGAGGACGAGCTCTCTGTCAGCACCAGGGATTTCAGACATAGTCCAGCGGACTGGTTTTCATTTAAGCTGAGCTCTTCTGTTGATTTGCGGCCAGCTGGTGATTTAAACCCAGTCGACTCAGAAAGTTGGTATTCGGTTTTGCGAGTAAGAATTTTTAGATGCGATGCTTGCCACAGAAAAATGTCTTCATTATATCTTAACGTCCTGCAAAGCAAAATAGTTTTGATCAACCCGCGACTTAGTTAACAACTTAATGGTTATGAACGGTGAAGTACTGTGTGCAGATCGTCCAGAACTGTTCAACTGTGTTGGGGGAGCAAATTAAGAACCGCGTTTTCACCGTTGAAGCACTTCCATGTACGAGACATTTTGGTTCAACGCAACGATCCTGAATTATCTGCTAACTCATTTGGTGTCACATTTCTTGTGTGGTAGTTCAATAATACGGGACAGATGAAGAGCTGAGCCAGAGCATCAATGTGGAGGGCACAGGAGGAGCAGGGCCATTAGAGCGCTGCTTCTATGCATGGATGGCAGTGTAATGTGGTTCAAGTCTGCTTCTCGCTGAGCTTTTCCACCGTTTCCCTCCAAACATCAGTTTGTTTATTCACCGATTTGATGCTTTGTTGTCGAGATGCACAGGGGGCCACACGAAAGGTGCGAAAGCCTGTGATGGCTGAGTTCTGGTTCAAGAGCCCTTTCCACCCGCAGGTCCTCTCAGGATCACCTGACTTGGTGCTGCAGTCTGAATGGGAGCTTTTATTTGCACCTAGTTGTGCCCAATAAGAAAAACAAGACAGTCTTCATGCTTACTTGGGAGCAGTTTTGGCAAAACTGCTGTTTTTTGCTGAGGTGGTCTTTTGCCGTTGGCTGTTTTTAGAGGGGGGCAGGCGGGGGCACTTCCTCAAACGTTTATTCAGCTTTAGACTTGAATTGCGTGTCCATCCGTTGTTCGTCCTGGCTATTATTTGTAACGTGGCCGCAGCAGTAAAATGAAGACCAACTATCTGCTTTCATGTGGAAATATGCAGCATCGAATGCGACACGTGGTCTTATTTTGCATTTCCCTGTCATTTAAAGAACTATTGTAAAACTATGCAGAAAACTTTAGATTCACGCCGGAAGGGCGTAGGAGTCGAATTTCACTTTACGCGTCACCTTCCCTGCTTCTACTTTAAAAATGCAATGCGTGTGCAATTGGTATTATGCGCAGTGTGGTTTGTATGTAAAATTTAATTTAGTTTTTAAAGTGCGGCAGCCATCTCAGCTCCTTCTGTGACCCAGTGTAATGGTAGAGTGGTGAAAATGAAATGATTATAACTGGATTTGTGGGTCACGGTTGGCAATGAGCTTCTAGTCAGTCGGTGGCGGCGAAATCTGCAGTCTGCGCTCATCTTCGGTACGACAACAGCTCCGAAGATCTGCAAGGCCCAGAGTTCCTGTAAAGCGGATCCACGTTTTCGTTTAGTTTCTTTCGTCAGTGTCACACGTGTGCTTTGAAGGCCACGCGTGTGAGTTGCTTCGTGTCTTGCCCTGGGGGGCCTAACTATACACAGAGGATTCGATAGGTTCTATTCTTAACTAATAGCCCACATACCTACGCTGTAGAATTTGAAAGCACCGTGTGACCTTCTGCTTCTTCATTTATTGCTTCTATCCTAGCAGCTCGGGGTCCGCTCTCCTGGAACCTTGATGGGGGTCCCAGGAAAATTCAGCGGCACACACAAATTTTCGCCCTCTTCTGAGAGGAACTTAACCTCGGTGTCGCCTGATTTTTTTTTTGTTCCCATCTGCTTGCCGCTGTTGTTGCTTCACCTGTTCGTGTCCCACACAAAGCAAAAATGTCTAGCGGTGACGGCGAACCGGAGGGACACGAGTTTCTTCACATAATGTTCGAATTTGATTCCCATCCAGAGCGAGTCGACAAGTTGTGGATTGGCCCTCAGGTGACACACGGCTATCGTTCCTGTGCATGGATTTGGTTGGTAAAGAAACTTCTCCTGGTGTTTCCTTGTGGTGCGTTTAACTTGCTCTGTCTGTTATATTGATCTGCCGAAGGGGGGGGGGGGGGGTTTCCTTCAGAAACTTCCCCTGCTATACACTCTTGCTTTAGCTTGTTTAAGATTTTTCCTTCACTTTATAAGCATGTAGCTAATGAGATCAAGCTGGAATCAAGCTCTTTGAGTCCCTCCTGGGTGGTGTGGCTGATCTGAATGGAGGAGCCCAGCAGGTCAAAGAGTGTAAAACATGGGTATGTTCTGACCACTGGGTTGTTGTTGTTTTTAGGGAAAGCCATCTTGTACCCTGTTACAGTCTATATGTGCTCTGTTGTACTTGTGTACCATCAAAGGTAGATAAGCTGCTTGTTTAAAGTCTGGTGGTCGGATTTTTCTTCCATTTAGCTAATGTTTTGTCCGGAAGCCGTTTGTCGGACAGAAGTACTGACTGCGGTGAAGATGTCCTCTTGGAGACGGTTGTGAAAACGGCAGGAGTAGAACTTGTTAGCATCGGTTGGTCTTTACAGCTTGTGGTGCGGTGTGAATGTCAGTAGTGCGACTTGGCAAATAAATGTGGTTTGTGCTTTGAGAGCTGGAAAAGACTATGTGGAATTGACTGGGGGTGTTTCTGCTGGACCCTGTGGAGGGCGGAGGGACGTCCTTCAGCCTCACGGTTGCTGTGAGTTGCTGGTTTCCAGCAGTGAACCGAGGCTGGTGGCCCATGGGAAGTGTTTCTGAGATTTGGATGCTGTCGAGTTTTTGGAACGTGATCAAGTCTGAGGAACAGGTGGAGTTGGAGGGGAAGGTGTGGGTCCATCAGTCGGCTGCAGAAACTTTGCAGGAGAAATCGCTGGATAGGGTGCGTTGCATGCTGGCTATCACAGGTGGTTGGAGGGGAATGGCTATCAGACCTGTTGTTGAGGGGATCTAGATGACTGTGGATTGGAAGAGGTGAGCTAGGGGTACAAGACAGTGCTACCTGGACCCAAGCTGGGCCCTGATCCATCTTGGTCGGGCTGTCTGGGCACGTGGCTGATGGATCACAATGACATCGCTGATGTGTCCGAGTATGAAGCTGAATCTCTCTGTCTCTGTCTCTGTCTGTTTGTTTTTAATCCACAGCTTTGAAATTTGGCACACGGGCACTTCTTACCCTAAGCAAGGTTTTGGTTTAGTCAAGTTTATTGAAGAACAAAAAGACTACTTTTTTGAAAATTTTAAATTCAGTGTTTGGCAAGGCTTAGAGAAGCAGGGGTGACCTCACATACGCACGCTGACTTTTGACGTGCTGGTGGTTTTTCTCACTACATACAAATCTACTAGATTCAACAAGTTTAAAGTTTGATATATCATTTTTTTACTGTTTGCACATCACCAACTATTTATCACTTGCTAACAAAACTTTTGCACTAAATAGAAGCACTTTAACGGTGAAGCAGTTTGGTGATGATATAATGGTACTACTTTTAAGTAAACTTCTAAAAAAAAAAAATAATAAAAAGGCATACTGACAGTGATGTAGATCGTGAGGGAATATAGCCAGTGTCTTGTGTCACTTTGGTGGCATGTAGACACTGTTGACAGTCAAGAACAAAACTTGCCCAGTGTTTATTTTTAGTGCCAGTAAAAGATGAAAAATTATTGAATCTGTGCTCTTTGTTTCCGTGGATTTTTTCCCCCTCTTTTTTTATTAGTGTTTTTCTCAGTCTGGTTGTTTCAATTCTCTTTTTTTTTTTTTTTAACTGTCGCCTTCTGAAGAACCTGTATGAACCTCTACCGTTCAGTTGCAAAATTGACTGTCAGTTGCCACAGATATAGATATTAGGGCATTTCGGGGAGAGATAGAGGGTGGATACATATGACATAATAAACGGATGCGCTCGGTTCGGTGTGGATTATGGCTGAAAGTGCATGTGAAATGGGTAGGGCTCGTTTTTGTAGCCGTTCAGAATCGCAATGAGACGAGAAGTGCGTTTCTGCAAACCGGCTGTTGAATGACGCATCATTAAGCACCCCCAGCTCAGGTGCCCGAGGGTGAACCACGTACGAGCCATTAGCCGCCTTTGCCGATGCTGTACGTTGGAACGGAGCCACGGATCTTGTCTACGTTCTTCCCAGATGAGGGCTTCCTACATCCTACACGCACAACCAAACAGTGAAAGCTCCTTCCCTGCCAGCCCCACCGCATTCCCATCAGACCCGACCCCGCAGGTAACACCTGACGTTGCGAGGTGACTGTGCCAAGCTGCCAGCCGCAGGCCCACGTGGCTGAGCGGAGGAAGCCGGCGAACGGAGCCAGTCTGCGCAACAGGCCCCCTGCGACAGCCTGACATCTCAATCTGCTTAATGATCGATCAGCTGCCTGCCGGCACCCCAGACTGCAACAAACAGCACATTGTGGGGTCCAAACAGGCCTGAGTACAGCTGACCTGTTTGTTTTAACCTGTATCTATAACTGGCATCACAGTGTTGCGCGTGGTGTGACGTCACCGTCAACAGCAGGTGGCGTAGCCGTTAGGGCTGCCGCCTTCCAATCAAAGCATCTGGGTTTCAGTCAAACCTCCTGCTGGACCCTCGATTGAGGAACTCGCCACAAGTTGCTCTGGTAAAAATGATCCGCCTGTATAAACTGCTAAATCGGTATAAGTAGCTTAACGTTTTTTGGCATGTTGGGGAAAAACTGTCAGCTAAATTAATTAGTAACAAGTCAGTGGTGCAAAACCTGCTATTTCAGTTTGTTTTAATCGATGGCAGTGATTGGTTGAGATCTTCAGCATGATGGCAAGTAGAAAGTGGACCCGTGCTTGGGGTTTTATTTAATTTTTAAATTTATTTTGTGGAAGCATGGTTTCTTCCTGCAGCCACGGCTCAGCAAAAGCAGCCCTTTCCACAGCACACGTGGCACTGATTTAGCACCTCCAGCTGTCTGTCCCCCTCGGCGCCTCCACTCGTCTCCCGTGGCAGAAAGACTGTGACCAGGAATAGCTGAAAGCCGATCCCTGCCGGCAACACCCCCGACACGGCCGTGGCTGCCGCCGTGGCCGTCGGGGCATGTGGGGGAAGGGGAGCTCAGGCGTCTGGCATTGACCACTTCGCAGATTGCGGGGTGCAGGAGCTTCTCTGGCTGACATTTGCGGGAGGAAGCGGTGGGGCGATTGGCCGTCAACTGCAGCGGATAACAGACCTGGCCGTCCTGGCTGCGTATCAGAATTCCTTCTCCCTGCTCCTTCAGCCTCAGTTTACCTTAGACGTTTTAGCTGGAGTTTTAGACATTTTCAAAACAGAAGAAAAGCATCGGCATAACAAGTGCAGAGATGAAGAAAATGTGTGTTGTAGTTGCTCTTGGTAAAGATGGGATACAGGCATCCTGCGGTGGGGCAGAGCCTCAACACGGCGCAACTTAATCAAAATCACATGTAGTATGAGAAGCTGGTTTCTGTCTCATAGAGACCCGGGTAAATATGCCACAAACTGCTGTGTAATATGGCAAAATGTAAAGGACATACTTTGCTGATGTCCCTTCTCTCGTGAGGTGGCTGCTATGTGGCACAGCGACGTGCTGTGGGGACTAGAAGGTGTTTTACAGGGTTTTGGTGCTATTTAGGAAAGTTGGTTTGGGGGTTTTCAGATGGCCTTGGAATATGTATTATTATTTTAAAATATGATCCCGGTATATCCCGGTATATGCAAATTGCATAAATTCGGGGGTTACCTGTGTGTTGAATGAGTAGGGCAAGGCTTCAACATTTTTATGTATGTATGTATGTATGTATGTATGTATGTATGTGCTGTTTGGTTGTCCACAGGACAGGTGCATTTTGTATTTTACTGTCCCACCAGATTTTGCCTGTGTAAAGTTCTGGAACACATTGCAAAGACTGAAATGAAACGTCTATTTAAAATATCCTTACAAATTTTATTCAGATTTAGGTGGACAGGATAAGCTGTTAAAAGAAGTATACTTGCAGAATACAGCTATTGCCCAAAATGGCAGCTTATTTAGGGCTGTTTCTCTTTATTCTGACTTTCTGCCAAGAAAAAGATTTTCAATTGAAAATGCTGATGATGGGAAGATGGACGCCACACAGTTGCTTTTATTATGATATCGGCTGTTTTCGAACGCCTTCATATTTTACCTTAGTTTATTGCCCACCTGTCCCATGTCGGGGAGGTACTAAAATGATTCTGCCGGTTCGACTACGAAAAACTGAGCAAATTGCCTGTCAGGAACATTTGGACGTCTGTTAACGTAGAGGCCTGGGAGCTCCGAGAGGAGTGAGGTTGTGATTTTTTTTTTTTGCGCATAGTTACTCAGAGCCATGTTGAATGAGCAGTTTGAGCTGAGCTTGAGATACTGCAGTAAAATGATCCATGGTGCCCCTCACCCTACTACTGAAGCCGTGCTTCAGCTTGTTGGTTCCTGTGACGTTTTATGGGTTTTGCAGATGGTCGCAGGGGTCCATCTGAAGGCGGCCACCACCGTGTCCAGCAACCCTGCTCTACGTCCGGAGCCCGGCTGCTGTGCGCAATGCAAAGGGAACCTGCCGTATAGTAACAGAATTTAAGTATTGTTACCACCCAACTGATCTAATGGTTAAGGAGACATGGTAAGGGAGCAGCAGGCGGTTAGAGCTCCTTCCTCGGATCCGAAGGAACCAGGTCCAAATCCACCTTCAGCTGCAGTATCCTTGGTACTGAACTGCGCCAGTAAAAATGATCCAGTTATATAAGTGGATAAACTGTAAGTAGCTTAATGCCGTAAGTTGCTTTGATGAAAAGTGATAAGTAGGTAAATGTAAATCGACAGCTGTGCAAATGGATAAAACTTCCCGTAGAAACTTAGATCCCATTTAAAAAAAGGATAAAAATAGTTTTTTTTTAGCTGCAGTACATCGTTCTGAACAGCTGGTCTGTGTGCATTTTACAGCCTGTCCTGGGCTTTCACTTTGTTTTACCAGTTTGCATGTCTCCAAACTCAGCTGAGGTCATCGGATCTTCTCTTTTTTTTGCCTCTCTGGACCCTCCCTCCGTGGGGGGGGGGGGGGGGAG
>UFQX01000133.1:440350-469837 GCA_900497675.1 Arapaima gigas
GGGGGGGGGGGGGGGGACTGGTTTTGGAGGTTCCTCAAAATGACCACATGAACTTGACACACTTGAGTAAATATTTGCCTGCTCGTGTTCAAGTGCAGATGTGTGCTTATCGGCCCCTCATACGTGTCGTTATTCTCCCGCAGAAAAGGCCTGGGTTGCAGATGCCAGTGGATTTGTGGTGTGTCCCTCAACCGATGCGACCCTGTCGCTGTAGACAAAGCGCTAGTCTGTGACGCCCCCCCCCAACCCTCAGTGGAACCACTTCACTCCTTTCTGGCAAATTTGAGTCAAAGGGCCTCAGTCGTATACTGGGTTTCATTCAGGAATTGCTTGGTTTTATCATAGAAAATGTCCCGTTGCCGTGACTGCCATCTTTTCTATTCAAAAGCCTTTCCTGCCAAAACGCCCCAGCCCACAGACACAGCAGCGCTGATTTTCTGCTGTTGAGCCAGTTCATAGGCCGACTCCCAGAATCCCTTCCTGTTCGCCTGGAAAGAGGTGGATTTTCCTCTTGGTGGGGTCATGAACACAGTTATCTTTATTTGGCACCAGCTCTCGCTGTTGACAGGGGACGCAGATTTTGGCTGATGTCTCGCTACTTTCAGCAGTTCCCTTGTTTTGTGTAAAATGTTAAAACTGTTATAAACATTGGTGGGAAAAGATCAAGCGATTCCCTGAAAAACTCTGCATTTTCAGAGATTTGGATACTGAGGGTCTATAAACACCTGTATGACCGTGAAGCCCCGACTTGTGCCTGATAAACGCTGTAAACACTGGTTTCCTCAGTAGAAAAGTCTTGATGTGGTTGTGAATATGGTGTTTGTGCCGGGGCGCAGTACAGCACGTTTCACATTAGTCACTGCGTTACACATGGGGGGGTGAGAGCTTCAGAGCCCCGTTTCAGTCTTATGACATGTTGAATAAAGGGAATAAAGATGTGTGTCACAGTAACCCGCCGTCGCCTCTTTGTTCCACAACAACCTGCTTTTGAATAAATAGGTTTATTTAACACGGGAAATTCACAATAAATGTGGTGACGCGGCTCAAACGTGTCAAGAGACAGTGAAACAGATGGAAACTGCTGATAACACCGTGCAGCGTGTCTGGCTTCCGGTAAATTCCTAACAATGGTGTTTGTTACAATACATACTGTAATATTTTATGACGGTACACTGTACGCTACTGTCTCATTCATTTGTAGATGTTTTGAAAATTTATTTTGATTTTTGTGTTTAGAATTTTTTTTTTAATTGTGGCTAAGCTTCAGATAAGAATCCATTATAGCAATTTTTGTTTGGATACCAATACGCAGGTATTAATTTTCAAGAGCTGTTAGTCTTCAGATACAGAGAGATTGCTGTATTTTTAAGTACCTGGATGTTAAACCTTATGTTTCCATAAAACAAAAGAAAAATTCTTGGCCCTATTAGTAGAGCAAGAGAAAAAGATCTAGATTATATCTGCAATTTCCCAGCATAACTCTGTCAGCAGTTTAAACCTTAAACCTAGGACCGTTTATTCCTTCTCATCCCACAAATTCCCACTGCAGGAACCAAAATGCAACAAAGAAACAGTTCAACACTTTCAGAAGTACTTCCAGCCCGTGTCCCACTAAATACATGTTATTGTGTCTCTTGTGTGAAGTTGGACGGAGCCAAGAGATGAGGGTGGTGAGGAGGACCACAGCTCTGCGTCATTATCTCCTGTCCTGCTGAGAGCCACGCTGAAGCAGTGAATCTGGCGTATTCAACTCCAGGCCATAACTGCTAACTGTGATGGGTTTTAACTGATAACTAACTGGAGGCTGTGGTAAAACTCAACTAAACTGGGTGTTTGTGTTCATTCATCAATCTTAGTAAATCTGTGAATTATTACATCACAATCGGTAGAAGCTTAGTTACAGAGACTTTTGACTTCTTCATCGTCCACATCATTGGTCCTGCGCAGGTTGACCATCTTGCCAATGTAGGGTATGACACAGGGGACACTGTGAATGGGATGCAAGTCCCTCACGTGACTTATTTTTATCACCTCGAGGCCACATGTGCCGCATTATTCAGCATCTGGTCATTTAGCTTCCTTTATTATCTATAAAGTAATCGGGTGGTAATAGAGACAGTTTGATTTATTCCCTGGGTAAATTCTGTAAAATTCTTGGATATAACCCTATACCCCCCCCCCCCATGTAAGAGGTGTAGATACCATAGGTGAGAACTTGAGCAATGCTGAAGGAAATTGCAGAAGGCTGCAGCAGAAGACATTCACTGCAGTATGCTAAGCTAGAGAAACAGAGTAATCTACATACGTCGCCACAGCTTGAGGACACGTGTCCTGGGGCTCCAAGGCCGGTGTGGACTGCTTTCCACAGACCTCCAGCTGTCGATAACTAAATTTATCAGCCAACATGCTTGAGCGCCCCAGGGACGTGCCGAATTCACGCATTTCTACTCTGGACGTCTCAGGCTCCACCCCTGGAGGTTCTTATTTTGGATGATTCAGCATGGCTCCTGGTTATTTGTTGCACCTTTTTTTAATTTAGTTTGTTCGCAGTGTTGGATGCAATTCCGTTCCACTCAGTTAGAGGCCCAGGGCTTATCTCGGCATGGGAAAGTAAGGAGGGAAAAATCAATGCAGGTTGGTCCTGGGAGGTCGGTCTGTCTCTGGAGATACTGGCATGTCTCCAGGGCTGATTAATATTTAACAGGGACCATTTAAAACCCCTTTTGGATGATAGGATCAAGCAAACCCAGAAGGTGGGTGATGAGATGTCCCGTAGCATCATGTTCAGGTGTGAATGGCAACGAGCTGCTGAACCAGGTTCTGTGGCTGTCAGCGGTTTTGGGCTGAAGGTGATGGGTGTCTCAGTTTGCAATACTGGCCTGCAGTATGTAAGTTTGGTGGCTGTAGCTCTTCTGCCCACGACCAGACTTATTGGGGGGGGTGTTTGGTCATGTGACTGACTATTCGTTGCAGATTATCGTGAATTTTTTTTCTTCAGAGCAGCACTTGGTCAAAGATTTGTAGACAGAACCGGTACATTTTAGCGTTAGATACGTCCGCAGACATTAAACGAGTGGAAAATTTGTGATTGTGTATCTGAGAAGTTCGAGAGGGGTGTCCAGATATTTCCTTTTTCATTTTGCTGTACAGGTGAGGTTAAAAAAATTTTTTCCTAGCTGAGGAAAACTTATTTTAATCATTTTCACGCGAAAGTCTTACACCTGTTAAAATGTTTGCGAATCGTCAGACAAAACTGCTCCGCATTTGCAGCGCTATTTTACCATGTCTGCGTCCATCCGGCCCCATTACCCGCTTCATCCTGGTCAGGATCACAGTGGTTCTGAGACTGTTCCAGAATCACTGGGCACCAGGCCGTGAAGCCTCACCCCGGACGGGGACTTCAGTCCATCGCAGAGTAGCCACACATTCACACTTATACACAGTTGGCAACTGAGTGACCATTTAGCCTGAAACATGTCTTTGGACTGTGGGAGGAAAGCTGGGAAAATCCCCCACCGACACAGGGAGACCATACAATGTTCACACCTCCACGTCTCCACACCCAGGAGCTGTGAGGCGGCAGCTCTACTGCCGCTGAGCCACGTTCTTAACTAAACGTTTCTTGCGTTTGCGTTTATATTTATTCTCTTAGCCGATGCTTTTCTCAAAATTGGCGGGATATTAAAAGTAATTCTTTGATTTGCTGGGCTGCCCAGTCGTTCCAGCGCCCAGTCCCCTGAGCTCCAGTCAGATGCGTGTGGATGAACTGATTTAACAGATTTGTCAAATATCGTCTTGAAGTATGACGATATCCGAAAAGGCAGAAGGGTGAAGGGCGGCAAGATAGCCGACAGCTGCTCGGTCAGCGCGTTTGACGGTTGTGGTGGGGGGTTATCTTGACGTGGATACGAAGGAGAACTTCATCTGTGGACCGAAGGTGTTTGACGATAAGATCATCCACACCAGGACTGAGTAAGACTGAGATCTCCAGAAAGAGGGAAAGCTAAACAAAAGTACCTGGGAGAAATACGTAGGCCTTCCTGGCTGCAGTGCCAGCTTGTGTTTGTTTAATAGCGTGTGGCTGTGCTTTCGTTGTCTGGCCTTCCATCCATCTCCTAGTTGTTGGCTTTGCTGCCACCCACCTAATTGCCATGTGTTTACATGACTGCGTGAAGAGCTGCTGAAGGACAGAGCCCATCTCGTAGCCCCTTCTTTAGACTCCAAAAGTTTGCATTGCTGGTTCTCCACAGATCCAAATCTATATTTGTGGAACCTTCGTCATCTTCTTATTGATCACCAGTATTCTGACGCCAGACACAAGCCGTCAACGCCAGGGGAGGGACCTGAATCGACCCAGGCCCACATTCCTGCTCTGTTGAGGAGTTCTTTAAAGCTACATCACAGCTGGTTGGAGATATCTAGGTGACGTTTCTCTCAACAAACACACATTTAAAAGTAGAGAGGAAAAAATAATTAAAAATATCCAAAAACACGGCTGCATCTTCAAAAACTTGTAGCTCAAATTTTTGCAGCAGTGGAGTTCAAAGGACGCTTATGTTCTAATAATTCGGTGTGAAGCAAAGCGTTTGAGGACATGGAATGGAAACCTGGTTGTGCTACTGTCTGTGGAGCACCCTTAAGCAGGATGCTCATCCCATATACGTGGGTGAATATGGTAAGCTGCTCTGCCAGTAAAAACATCTGCTAAGCAACGAATTATTATTAGTATTATTGTTATTATTATTAGTATTATTATTACTACTATATCATTTTCCGACACTATCGTGAGCCCGGACATTCAATGTGAGGAAATCACGTCTTATGCCTCAAAGGTAAGTGGCCGTTTATCTTCAACTCTCATCCCATGGCTGTTGCTCAAGGCCGATGTGATAAATATTTTTAATGTTTGTGTTTTTTGCGGTCGGTTACAGAAATAGGTTACCAGTCGTGTCTTTGCTCATTTCCCATCATCTCCTGTAAGTCGGCTCAAATCCAGCGCTTGACGAAATGCAAGGAAGAGGTTCCTACTGCAGACCTTCCCAGTTTAATGTGGCTGTTCCGCTGGCTGGTTTCCTCCCGCTCTCTCGGTGGACTGATGTTGGTAGACTGCTGACGCGAGGACTTGACAGACTCTTCAGAGCTTTGTATGCTCGACGTCAGCCCCCGTCTCCAGCCTTTCCACATCCCACGGTGGCCGAGCAGCTAATAATACCTTCGCTTATAAGGAGAACAATAAAATGTATGGGCCAGCTGCTGCCGTCTCTGTCCAGTCAGTCTCTCCATCCCACACTTTCTTCTCCTTTTCCTTCCTCCCTTCTCCTCATTACTGCGCTCAACTGTCACACTTTGGTACATCAAATCGCTGCTCGTTCGTAAAACACTTTTTCAGGCCGTCCCACTGGAATGGAAGTCAGTTTTCTGTGCAGTCCTCACACTTCTGTTTATTTTCTCCAGCCCACATCTCTGCCACCGAGAACCTTGGAGCCGAGACTGAAAATAAGGAAAGTGTCTCAGCTGCTCGTTTTGAAGAGAAAGGACCATTTGTGACTAACACTGGTTCACGGCAACGTAGGAGGAAACGGTAGAGTTCACGCATGTCGGTGTGCATGGAAAAAAACCCAGAGAAGTTCAGAAGGTTACGATCTTTCCACTGGTGTGATGGCAGACCTTGTCTGATGTTACAGAAGGGTGTTGAGCTATTCCAGAATTGCTTTGAATTACAACACAGATCAAATGTTGGGTGTAGAAATTGAAACGCTTTAGTCATCGGGAAATTTACGGAGAAGTTCGGGTGTAAACCACAGCATCGAGAACGTTTCACAGCGCAGCACCCAAGAACGATCAGACCGTGTTCCATAACTTTGTGAAAACATGCTTTGACCCGTCAGACTTTTTGCAGAAGTTCTTGTGAACAGTTGCACCTCGTTCTGTTTAGTCCAGACAGCTAATTTTGGAGGTAAACAGGTTCTGTCTTTTCCTTTCTGCTGCTCCATGTCCTCAGTTAACAGGGGTGTAATTCCCATCTGTTGCAGAAGACGGTAAAAGTTTGACTTTTTTTTTCCTGGAGAGATGGTCCAGTTACAGCAGAAGATCAGTGACGTGTGAGAGTTGTTGGGGTGAAGCCAAAGAGGACTCTAACACGGGATTCAGAAATAGCTTGGTTGCTCAGAAACAGTGGAGCTTCTGAAGTCTGAAAAACAGCTGACTTGACAGCTGCTCGCTGGAGTCGGCGTCACTGACCAGCCCTCGAACTCTGGCTCACGTCAGACCTGCGTTGACAACAGATTCATAAGAATTGCCTGTGTTCTGATTGCGGCCCTCTAAGATCTTGCCTTGAAGGCAGCAGCAGTTCCCACTCCATCTTTAATCCCGCCACACAGAAGCGGCAACTTTGGCAGGAGCACAAGGTTGAGGGAGATTACAGGACGCTGTGATTTAAGTGAATCCCGACTGTATGTCGGTGTTTGTGGCACCGGCAGATGAGGGGAAACGTGCGTTCGTGTGCACAAAAAATAAATGAAAAATTTCCCACCCGGTTGGCAGTGACTGTTTCAGCAGGAGCTGGGTTGGTGGCGTAGCTGTGGTGGTCTTGGAGATGAAGAGCAACCACATGCTGAGGACAAGCATTGCGTGCTGTTAAACGGTGCCGTCGGAAATAGAACGCGCTCTTCGGGGCTCTGCTCCACATTCCATTAAGAGCAGCAGCACCTGTGGCTTAAAT
Source organism: Arapaima gigas (assembly GCA_900497675.1). Lineage (NCBI taxonomy): Eukaryota > Metazoa > Chordata > Actinopteri > Osteoglossiformes > Osteoglossidae > Arapaima > Arapaima gigas. Next base: position 447,072 of record UFQX01000133.1, read on the forward strand.
GGAAGATGGTAGTAAATATTTAACCACTTTTGCTGATTGCCTGCCTGCCTGCCTGCTGGGCCTGATGCGAACTCAGATGGGCCGGTCCGTTTCAGATTTTCCCGTTTCGGCACCATGAGATCTTTAAATCGACCCACCCAACCCTGCTGGAATCTCACGTTTGTTATGTTGTAAGCGATGAGGTGGTTTCGTAGGAAACTGGAATGGAGAACTCCTCCAGACCCCACCCTCCAGCCGTGCCTCCCCGGTCTTTAACGCAGGCAGCCTCGGTGAAACATAACCTTTTAGGAAGTCATGATTCGTTCGTCCACTGGCGTGGATCTACGAGCTGCTGTAATGGTGCAGCGCTGTGCAGGCCGGCTGGCCGAGTGGGGAAGAGATGTTGGGTTAATTATTTATGTGTTCTGTGGAACGTGGGCATCTCCACGTCCTTCGTGACGAAGCAGCTTGTCTGGGACTGGTGTGCGTCAGGGGCGGTTGCGCAGTCAGAAAATCAGTCAGGACTAAGCCCTGTGAACAAAGGGAATAAAATAAAGCAGGAGGGAATGACGGCGAAGTCAGTGGTGACGGTACTCCTCCTCCTCTGGAAAGGCTGCCGCTGCACTTGCATGCAATCATTGAGATGGTTTTCTTCTCCAAAATGGCCACCAGCAACGATGTACCTAATTGTACGTTTGTGAGAGGGCGTAGTTGTCTGCCCGTGAGGGGCAAGGCGGCGGGGTCACAACGTTGGAGAAAATCGGTGTTGGGAGAGAGGGGGGGTCGGCGGCCGTTTCTCAGTGGCTTGCAGTAGGGAGCTGCTTCTAAGGGGTGATGTGTTAAACAAGGCGGGTGTTCAGTGCACCTAGACCCAAGAACAAGACCTCAGTTACACCCCCCCCCCCCCCCCCTGGCAGGCAGCTTTCCAGTGCGGTGGGGCCAAGAAGAAAAGGTGGAGTTTGTCCTCGCCTCAAACAGCCAGCACACTGTTTCCAGCCGCTGCCGTGGTTACTGGTTGTTTGTTATCGACGGCAACCCCAGCTGCAATAAGAAGACGGTTAATAATGTCTTAATGGGTCCCTCCGCAGGTCTCTCTCAGATGATGTGCGAAGAGTTGAGGAACCAGATGAGAAGGTTTTATTGACACGTTGCAGAGCTGATGGCGGTTGCTGGCCCGCTGGCCATACGTATTGTTGTCAATCGTCACTATTCACAAGCAGCCTGGGGTCCCACCTGAACGCATGTACTGCCGCGCCGACACACACACACACACACACACACAGACCCACACACACACCTCCGGCGCTGCCAAATTTGGACTTTCGATCCCGGACCCGTGCTTACAGGGACCATCTGGCCAGCGTGAGGCGGCAAAATCGGTGCTCTCTGCAGCGATCTGGCGCCGCTTCAGGGAGCTGGCAAAGCGCATGAGAAGCCAGTTAGACCTGGACGTCTGTGTGGGTAGCGGGAAGTCAGCAAAGCGGAGAGGAGCAATCTGTCCCAGCGTTTTAATTAAATTACCTCAGAAAGCAGAGGCCCACTTGTTGATCCCTTGCCGGGACGTCGGCTCAGGCGAACGGCAGGGCCGGCGGAGTCGGAGCGGCTGCCGCTCAGGAGTTGTCTCGGGCTGTCGCTGCCCCTGTGTTCGTCCTCGGATTCACTCGCAGGACCGAATTCCATCCTTAGAAGTATTTCGGCTGCCCGGTCGGTGCCGGACGATTGACGGCGCGGAGCGTTTTTGTCCCTCTCTCAGCGCCGCGTGCGGCTGAGGAGCAATAGACTCCCGTCCTCCCGCTGTCCCGGCCCGGGCCGCTTGCGTTTTAGGAGCGGCTGCCAACCCGCCCGTTGTCGTCCAGTGTGCGGCTGCTCTATTAATAAGGAATGTAATTTGCTAATTGCACCTGCAGCTCATTCACTCCTCTTGCCAGAGAGGGATTTGTTCTGGCTGTTGAATATTTACAGCTCTGTTGGCGCTCATTACGGACGCAGGTTGCCGTCAGAAAGCGTCCTGCCCTCCCCTGGTTGTAACAGACCGAACTTAGCGGCCGACGGAACGGTGCAGAGCAATAACCCGGCCCCCCGTGTTCTACCGTAGGTTACTCGTGCTCAGCGGTGGCCATTAGGCTCCTATTGAGCGCCTTGAACTAATTGGGCTCGGATTCAAACGCAAGATTACTGAAGCACAGCTTGTTTGTTTGATGCTGTCATGCTCCGAGCCGCCTGAGTAAATGACGTCCAGGTAGGAAAATGGGGGGATAAACAGTAACAGAAGGTGGAGGACTAACTTGTGAGGGTGTGAGGAGCTCGGAAGGGAAAACGGTTCCGGAAGCTATGTGGTTTTTGAGGGTTTTGACACCGAGCTCGACTGCCAGAAGGGATTCAGCAGTTCTGAGAGACACCGGTCACGCCTTCTTGTTTGGGGGCAAGAGGAAGAAGTGGCTGTTATATATTTTTTTTTAACGTCTCAGAGGGGAGCGTTTGTTGCCTTTTTTGCCAACATTGCGGCTGCAACTTGTTTGCTTGTGGTCTTTGTCTCACAAGTGATCTGCTGTTATGTAGCGCAAATACTGGTCCAAAACGCAATTGTGTTGTAACTATGGAACCTTGCTTTGTCACAAAAACATCGGAACGGTGCAGTTATGTGTCGTGAACGTCCTCCCGCGAATCGTGTTTTCGCGGCGTCGTTTTGCGATGACTTACGGTGCATGAAAACAACCGCAGAAAACTTTGTTTGCCTGCTGCTGTGGGCAAAGGAGGAAACGTGGGACAACCTTGAGAATGTGGCATCGGTCAGCAAGCGACGAGGGGTCTGTGAGGCTCCCTGTGGGGAGGAAGGAGCCGGGGGGGGCTCCGTAAACAGCGTAGACAATGCAAAGGGGCAGCGCTGAGGAAACACCCCCGCAACACACACACACACACACACTGTAATGATGTTTTAATGGGGCAGCTGATGTAGGGCAGGGGTACGTGGCAATGGCAGACTGGCGCCCGAGTTTGTTGTTCCCCTCATTGTTGCTTCTTTGGGGGCGGGGGGCGGCCCTGGATCTCCAAGTGTGAGGTGATGGGCTGCGGAAGGCGCCGGTCCCTGAGAGCGTTTGGCATGGTTTGCCATAAGAATGAGATGTTTTGCCACCGCGAGCGAAGGGAGGCAACGCTGTTGGCCGTGTCCTCCTGCCCCTGGCCGCATGCGCTGCCCCGCTGGGACCTGTTCCCCGCCAGCCGGCCACGTTTATGAAGCGATTTTTAACGATGACGCTGGAAACGGCAATAACTTCTCAGATACTTCCCTGGATAATTTGACATATGGAATGAGGAGAAAGCTTTATAGTTCCCTTTATAGCTCTAAATAAGGCCCTAGACGTGATATTTTTCATGTTTCCTGTTCTATTTTAAGTTACCAAGGGCAGCTTTAATTTTGAGAATTATCTTTTATTAAGCGCTAGCCAACGTGAATGCTGGAGCTCCTCTGGTTTTGTTCTGCTTGGAATATATATATATATTTAAATTTGGCTAAAAATGGCCGTTCTGGTGAAAATTTAATCATCGGTGAAAGATCAGTATTAGTCAGGCGTTCTTGTTACCCGCTATTGACTTGTGTCTCGGTTACAAACAGCTGGAACAGGGTAAGGATTTGTGGTAAAGGTCTGGTTTGCTGCCCTTCCCCTGACCACCACCCCCCCCCCCCCCCCCCCCCCCCCCCCCCCGCTGTGGAAAAAGCAAAAACACAATAAAAAGGCCAAGAAAAACAGTGCTTACAGCATGTGGTCATTGTTCCGTGTTCCGTGTCCCGTGTTCCTCCGTGAACGGCGTCAATTGACGGTGGTCCAGGGGGGACCTCGCAATCATCTTGATGTCAGCAAATAGCTTGAATGGGAACGTTGGTTAACATCTGCAGAAACTGCGTACAGCTGTGCATCCGGCGTTCTGTCCGTAGTTTAGAGGACAGCGGTTCTGTCAAAGGAACTGGGTTAAAGTATAATTGCTTCCTGAGGGCTTTTTTTTTTTTTTTTTTTTTTGAGGTTCACTGTTCAGTAAACCAAACCGAAATTTTCGATTCGGTTATTTGGATGCTTTTCTTCAAAGTGGCTTACTGTTAAGCTGCTGAGAGTTGTTTGCCCATTTTTAGAGCAGGGTAATGTCTACTGTTTTTTACGGTAACGTTTCGGCCTGATGAAGGCGCTCCAGCCAGAGGTGGGAGTTCAACTCGGGTCAGTCGGGTCCAAGGCAGCAGCTCTATCCACTAAACCCTTAGAGATATTAAAGGAGTTAAAACCATGCCCCGTATTTAAAAATTCCACTCTGCTGGGTTTTAAATCTTAGGCTGTGAAATGACTGTTGTCTTTAGTTTCAGCCGGAAAAAACCTGCCGTCATCCTCCTCTAAGCGGTGGGTAGCGCTGTGGTTCGAGGCCGTGCTGTAGTGCCCAGGAGCAAGACGCTTGTGTTGAATTCCTACCTTCTTCACAGCTGAGCTTCTTTTAGTTAAAATAGTCAGTGACTTTGAACAAAGACGTGAGAGATTAAAGCGTCAGCGCTTACACGTTTCTCCAAAGCCGCCTACAGTGTTAAGCTGCTTGGCGTTATTTACCCACCTGTATAGTCGGGTTTTTAAATGGAGCAGTTTACACTCACTGCTCTGATCGAAGGTGGGATTTGAACCTGTGTCCTTTGAGTCCGAAGTTTGTCGGCGAGGAACGCAAAGCCTGGCAGGGTGCGGTGTGGGGGAGAGCTTCTCTCGCATTTGAGGTCTCAACCCATGTCCGCCCGCTAGCAGTCCTATAAACAGACCCCGTCGGACCACATAACATTCTATGGTCAGGGGGTCGGGGGGTGAGGCAGACCCCCGCAGTGAGCCCCCCTCCTCCACCCTGCAGCTGTGCCCACGTGGGAGCAATAAACAGCTTGGAAGGGTCAGAGACATCAGTGAACTGTTCTTTGTGGAAGTCAAAGATGCGCTAGGACCCCCCAAAGAGCAAATCACAGCCAAACCCTATTTTCCCCATTTCACTCTGAATAATTTTGCCCCATCGTGTCATATTCCTCTGCACTGAGATCTTGAATAGCCCTATGGAACGTGCACCTGGTCCTTATTGGGGGCTTATTAACGTGGATCCTGGAGCTCCGCTCGGCTCCCCCGGCTCCCCCGCCCCCTTGAAGCTGAAGATTTAAACCAACAGTGTGCTGTGGAGTGAAGGCGACCGCTGGGCTCAGGCCTCCCATCTGGTTGCAGCTGAACCATCACGGGTGCGAATTCTGCAGATGCCTCAGGGGTCGTCTTGCCCTGCTGTACATTCAAAAGGAAGCAAATAGGGGAAAAACGGCACTCCGGTTGTGACACCGGTCAGGTGAAGAAAGGCCGCAACGAATGGCATTTGGTGTGAGATTGAGGTTTACGAAAAGGAGGGGGTGGCCAGAAGATGAAGACGGTAAATGACGAATGTTCCCTCTGCCTGAATGCTGGGGAGCGGGGTGTCATTTCTCTGATTCATCCAATCAAATTTACTTTTATTGAACGGTCTGAAATATTTAATTTGAGCAGCTCATATTCTGGACCCTACAGATGAGTATTATGTGGAGCAAACTGTTCCAACAGAGGTCGGACGAAACTAAATGCTCTGTTGTATGTGACCGGGACCCGTGGCCACAGTGCGGTGACGCTGTTGCCCCCAACTGCAGAGGAGGAGGGGGGAGGGGCTTTACTGCCATTTCTGTCAATCCAGCTTTGCGCAGTTGACCGCAGCGTTTCCCCTGCACAGCGACTGTTTTAATGTTGCAGGAGTTAAAAACACTGATTTACCAGGAGTTCACTTTAAACAGGCGCTGAACCTGAACTGAACCTGTCAGCTGTCACACCCTTGACACGGACTTGTTGCCAAGCTGTAAAAATGGGTAACCGCTTCCAAGCTGCTTAGTGCTTAGTATACAAACTTAGCATTAGAAGTTGCTTACAGAAGAGTGTTAATAATAATAATAATAATAATAATTAATAATAAAAAACAAGCTCATCTATGCAGTGTGTGTTGGTTGAGTAATGAGAAAAAAACGCCCTGATTGTAATATAATTTTAAGTGTTTTTGTTGTAACTCTTTATCCCAGCAGATGAACCCCTATTTAATGAAGATCTTTTCATTAATGTTTGCAAAATTCGGAACGGTTGTTGAAATAATGTGTGTTCTTTTGCTCCCCGAATATCCCATTTCAAACTATTCCAGGGGTGTGTGAAGCATGTGGATCTGGTCCACTTGGGGAAATGAACACCCTTTCAGTGCATCGGTTTGTATCAAACGGGAAAACTGTGATGAGAAAAAGGCGGAAAAGAGCCGAGGCTGGATCGATCGGACCAATAACCGTGTCCTGTTTTTCTGTCGATCTGCGATCCCGGGCACATTTCAGGGAAACGCTGGGGGGGGGGGGGGGTNGAAAACAAGTATGGTGTTCAATGCATTTTTTTTTTTTTTTTTTTTTTTGGCTTGTTTTATGAGGGGGGGGGGGGGGGGGGGGTCTCGCCCTGCGTTTTAGTCGGGTTACTTGATAAAGTCCTAAAGCAGGACACCGACGGTTTTTCAGCACAGCGTTGAAATATATCAGCCACCTTTGAAACGCCTCCCCCCCAGTACGTGTAGCTGAGGTGGGTCTTGAGCGTGGTGAATTTCCCCCGTGTGGGTTCTTGATTTTACCGTGTTGAGAAGTTATTGCGAAAAGCAGGCTCAGCAGGCGGTCCAGAACAAGTGGTTATCCTTGTTTCACCGACAGATTGGGACTGTAGCAGAGCCATTGTATCAATATTGATTCCTTTTGCCCTCAGACCCTCCGGCACTGCGGGCGAATGCATGATCAGTGTGATTTTCTTGGCAGGTTTCGAAAGAGTCCCGTCTTAGACAGCATTGTTTTCCTGGACTGAATTTGATCCGAGGCGGCGCTCCAGCTACCCTCGATTCGCCGTCGAACCCTCTCGTTTTGAAGCTAAAACAAATTGACTTGGGGGGCGGGGGGTGTAATCTTTAGAGTTACTACACTCTCTGGCCCTTTCCCAAATTCTTCAAGAGCCCCTTCCGTTCACTTGGAGGGAAGGATCGGCCCTCTCATCACCACAGCTTTTCTGGTGTTATCACAGCGTGGGTGTCAAGCCCACAGTTGTGATGTGGAAAGTGTTTGCTAGCAGATCCCTGGTGAAATTAAAGATGTGACAGCCAATGCCCAGCTTTTCATCCCTAACCCTAAGATGCAGGACCTCATCGATTCCTACACCTCCTGCTGGGGAGCTCTACAGGACCCCACCTTTTGCCACGTTGGTGGTCCTGCTCACGAGAGGTCCAAAATGGAAATTTCATAGGTTCTCAGTTTTGGCTCTGATGTAGTTAGAATGAACTCCCTCTCTCCCTCAGAGCTGCTGAATCCATTCCAGCATTCAAGAAGGGTCTCAGAGCACATCTCTCTTGGATGCATTTCTGTCCTGGTCTCCTAGTAGCTCCATAAATTTAGATCCCAACAACGATCGCAGTCTTCTTTCTCTTTCTACTTCCATTACCATTTAAAACTGTGGTATCAGACAGAACTGACAGACTGTGCTTCAGAAGCCAAGTGTTTGCATCTATAGTTCTCTGTTGGTTGTGAAACGAACTTTACTCTGAGATCTGAGAGATCGGGGGAAAGCATCCGCTAAAGGAGCCCATGCAAACATAGCAACATTGAAGCCACTCGGCCGTTTTTGTGGACAGGAGAGAACTTCTTGCTTGCGTTGTTTGCCTTCCTCCGTTTGACGGGCACGATCACAAAAAAGTGCTTGCTGGGTTTTCCAACTGAGCTTAATCCTCAATGAAATGTAGATGAACCGCACCTTGAAGGCCCGCACCAGGCCATCTTGGAGAATAAATCGCCAACACCTTGCTCCGTTCCCACTGGCCTGCTGCCCTACTATGAGGACTTGTGTGGGATCCACCTTTGTGAAGGAGAGAACTGGGGACGTAAGCTTGAATCCCTCTGAATGGGCTCAGTAGGAGGGGATTTCTGTCTCAAGCTGCCCTCTTGTTGGCTGCTGTGCAGGAGTCTGTCTGCTCCTTAGCCATCTGGCAATTGCCAGCTGGGGTGGACCCCGCAGGGTGTGGAGCCAGGGGGCTTTCCAGGCTTTAGCTCATTCTGTCAGGAGTCTAATGTCTACAGCACGGGGCGAGGGGTGGAGGTGGTGAAGGTGTGTGCCGGAGAGCCGCCTGAGAGATGGGTGTTTATTTCTGTCAAGGAACTTGACAGGAGAGCTGTGGGTCTTTGCGCTATGAACGGTCTCCCTAAGTCTGAGTCGACGGCTGAGTCATTGTTCAGCATCTCTGAGATGTATCGTTGGGGACCTGGTTGAACTAGAAGGCTTACAGTAGGGCTGGGCAGAGCAACCATGTTTGGGTTTGAGGGACCCAGGCTTGAATCCCACCTCCTACTGTAGTGCTCTTGCTCAAGGTGCCTCCACTGAATTGCTCCTGTTTAAATCAGCGTAAACAGCTGGGCGTCGTAGAGCTCTTTGGAAGCGAACGTCGGCTGAACAAGCGGACGGACAGATGAATGAACAGGGATATAAATGGTGCCAGCCCTGCATAACACTGTGCGGTGCCAAGTGGCAGCGGTGCGAGTCGGTGGTCTGGGCGGTCGACGGTTTGCCTCATACATTGATCCATGATTATCTTTGCTCAATGCCACCGACTGAGAAAATCTGGCAGTTTTTGATATGACGAAAGTGGCATTTTTACACCAAAATCCCTGCCTTGTACAAGGCCGCTGTGGGCAGCGTAGTGGTTAGAGCTCCTTGCACTCAAAGGAGCCCAGTTTAAATCCCATCTCCTGCTGTGGAACCACAGGAGGTTCCAGGGATGTAGGATGCTCGATCTTACCTTGAACTTATATATTATAATTCGCCCAGCTCTACAAATGGATAAATCTTTGCATTTTAACCTTTGTACTTACACTCAAATCACATTATATTGAATGTTTCTTATACCACACCTTAGTTAGTATACCTACACCTTATCTGAAGGACCTCACACTGCATAGGCCCTTATGAGCATCTCTGAGTCAGTTACCGCAACCTCAGAGTTCCTTTGTCTTGTGTTTCCAATGCATGTCTGCATTTATATTTGGTTTTTTGCATTCCTCACAAACCTTTCTGTTGCTGCACAGCTGTATATAGAGAAAAGACAGCAAATATAGGCCACATGATAGTCATTTAGCTTTGTAGGGGGTCTATCGTGCATTGTTTTGACAGCTGTGGCCCTGGTGGAATGGAATAACGTTAGTGAAAAATGAGGATGTGTGTCCAATGGACCTCTCTGTGGACACTGGAGGTCCACAGTCTGTCTTCACCTGCCTGGCAGAGCGGGCACCTTTGGGTCAGGGTTGCCCGAGAGTGAAGCCACCGTTCCTGGGTTCTCGCAGCAGCCCGGGGAGGTTTGGGATTCCAGGATCGGGCAGGAGAGGATTTCGGCTGCTTTTAATAGCGGCACCTGTTCTCTGGGGATTAAAAGGCCCTGGTATATTTAGAGGTGGAAGGCGTTTGCCGTGACCTCCCGGGACGCGTCGGCCATCCTCGACCGTGACCGAACCACAATTTAAACGCGGCAGCAGAAGGCACTGAACCCAAAGCTGCCCCACAGTCAGAGCTGATTTTTGCAGTTTGCTGTATTTTAAGGACATGCGATGGCACTCGAAGGTACAGAAGACGCATTTTTGACAGAGCTTAAGGGGGTGTTTAAACAAATGCTGAACAGATGTGCAGATGAGCACAAGAAAGCTGTTTATTTCTCCCGCTGTTTTGCTGGAGGAATTTGGGTTTAACACCGGGGTCCTGCAGCAAGGTTTCATCTAGGACTTGACTCGGCAGCAGCCAGTTTTGTGTCCTTCGAACCGCTGTGATTTCGGCCCGAATGCCAGTTTCCTTCCTTCGTTGGCAAGCGAATGAGGAAACGTTTCAGACTTTGAAGCGGCTGAATCATGACGACAAAGGTGGCTGGATGGGCGGGTCGTTTCAGAGCCGAATCGTGCTCTTCAACTGTTAAGGAGATCTGACCGTCAGCGGAGCAACGTTTCAGTTTGTACGGCAAAATGAGACCGAATTTGAAGACGAGTAATGGCCGAAAGGTGCATAAAAATTAGAAAATGGCTCGATGGCTAAAGGAAACGCAGTGAAATGATGACACCAAATCCCAAATAAAAGTAAATAAAAACACCAACAAAATGAGCTGGTGCTCACAAGTCCATTGATGCGGGGTGGGGGGGGGGGGTTGCAAAAGCGAGAGGACCAAACAGGAAAGTTGTACGATCCTGTTCCTTTTTGCTCCTTCACGACATAAGGATGACTTCGCCAGGATGCCTTTGGCCCTCTGTGTCACCTGTGGTTGAACGTAGTGTAGATCTGGGCTGCTGTGGTGGCACTGTAAAGCAGCCAAGAAACACAAGGCCCTTTTAGTCCAGCTGGGCAATAACCCTTCCCTCATGATGGCCCCCTATTCCAAACCAAGCATCCCAGAAAGTGTCTTGATGTTTATATATGGTTGTGTCAACTCCCAGGGTCACTCTGGATAGTTTTGTGTGACCAGTCCACTTAGCCAACATGTCTCTGGACTGTGAAAGCCCACATGGACAGAGAGGACAGGTAAACTCAACACTGTAGGCAACCCAACCAGGACCTGGACCAAGTGCTGAGGGGCTCTGTGGTGCTGTTCTGTGGATCAACGTACTGGCTTTGACCTTTATTTAAATAAACGCTTTTCTTCAAAGCAGTTTACAAGTCGGAGTTGGCAAAGGAGCGTTTCTCAACAGCCAAAGGAGCTTTAGATGCAGATACGTGACTGTTGAAACGTACAGATGCGGCCAAAAGTATTAGTACCCTTGCATTTTATTTTAATAATGCACCGTTTGTCCTGACACGTGTTGAAATGAAAAGGTCTTCTGTCATCCATACATGAGTTTTGTTGGTTTGCAGGGGGACAAAACAAGAAAGCTGTGAGAGGAGCTGAATCCTTGCTTCAGTTGGGACCACAGGTGTCTTCAGTCTTATTATCACTCATTCACCCAGTTTAAATGGAGAAAAGTCCTCACTGCTGTTCGGTGTCATGGTGTATATCACACTCAACACAGAAAAGAGAACGAGAAGCACAGAGTTGTCTGAGGAGGTGAGAAAGAAGGTAACAGCCAAGCATGGTCAACGTAAAGACCACAAGATCCAAAGGAGCTTGATGTTCCTGTGACCACCGCTGCCAATATTATCAAGAAGTTTAAGGCCCGTGAGACTGCAGAAGACATGCCTGGACGTGGCCACAAGAGGAAAATTGACCCAAGACTGAAGACCGTTTGAGTAGTGGAGAAAGAACCAAGGAAAATGTCAGAACAGATCTAAGCTGACTTTCAAGCTCAAGTTGCACTGTCGCTGTCTGAATGAAAAACGGGCTCTATGGTAGAAGACCCAGGAAGACTCAAAAACGTTAAAAAAAAGCCTGACTAGAATTTGCGAGGAGAGTCTCCTTCAGACAGACTAAACAAAATTAGAGGAGATCAAGAGAAAAATGGGTCTGTAAGAGATGCATTTTGAGACTTTTTTTGAAGCTGAAATGAGTTTAGAAGTTGTTATTTTTATGAATAAATATCAGCAGGACTTTTGGCCGCGTCTGGATTTTCGCCGTTGTGTTCTGATTCTGATATGTCCGTCTTCCGCACCAGCTCGGTTGTGACGGAACGGGACACGGGTGATGGGAGAAGGGATGGCCTCCTCTCTCTCAACATGTGTTCGCGTGAGGTCGTGTCCCGCTGCATGTTTGCGACCGTTTGTGGCAAAATCGTTGCTTTCAGAATATAGAAATCTAATAAGGGCTGTTTCAGTTTCATATCTGGGTCTCCCTGTGTATTTATAGCCAACCCCATCCAGCACTAACAAACCCTTTCTTTGTTTGTCCTGCTGGACGCTGAGGCCTTAAATATCCCTGTGGCAAAGAGCAACAGTTCAGTGTTTGTTTTCATTAGTGTCCTCGAGTGGTTCATCGCCGTCCCACCCATGGTGCATGCTTGACCCTCGCAGCCTCCCGGCCTCTGAGTCGAGGACGGTATTACGCCCTGCCGGCGCTTTGCCAGGGACGGTGAGGATGCGTATAATGTGGCCTCACATTATAGCCAGATACAATGATGCTTTATTCAGAGCCACAATGGATCCTCTCTGTGACGTTTGCTCAGGCGCACAGACGTCCTTTTTCATTGCCGTTACTGAAGGACTCACTTTCCGTCCAGTGCCCTGCTTTTAGATTAAGGTTAAAAGAAATGTGTACGTGGACACCACCCCCCTCCCCAACCCTCTCCCACCCATTCACGTTGACCAAACACACCGATGACGCGTGGCAGCTTTATTGGAAATGGCCGCACGGCGGCTGGAGCGAGAAGAAGTGAATCCTCTTCATAGCACAGATGGCCGGACCACAGGTGAGGACACCTTCTTCTACAGGTATCCACAGTAATCCAGTTAGCAGGGAATCAGGCCACAACTCACACACTCACACACACACACACACACACACACTCACACTCACACTCTCTCTCTCTCTCTGTCTCTCTCTCTCTCGTGCCTCTTGTCTCGACTAGTAGTCTCATTTGGTTAGTCGCTGCGAGGTTTGCCGGTAACCGTTGCAGATGATGGGGCAAAACGTGAAAGGTGCAGTAAAGAGGGCTTTCCAGTGCTGTGGCTGGTGCCGTGTGCGTGGTGTGTTCTGTGTTGGTGTGTCTTTGTTGGCGCAATATTGTATGACCACGTGAAATGCATCTGCATTCTGGTCCTCGCAGGTCTGTGCGCTTCATTAATTTAAAAAAAAAAAAAGTTTGCCGAGACAGACATTAGAGGCTTTTGGACTTGCCAGGGATGTACGGCTCATCAGATCTTCCATTACCTGTGTGCACTTTTCAGACCTGCGCCACCTTAACCCATTAGCGGGTCGGTAGAGACGTGTCTTCGGCCGTCAGGTTAACTGGGCCTCCACCCTTCCCCGAGGTTGTAACAAATGCACTTTGTAGTGACCGATTAATCCGAAACCCGTGTCTGTGGACTGTGGCGTGCGGGGGAAACCAGAGCAGCCAGAGGAATCCCACAGACACGGAGAGAACGTCCAAACTCCACACGCGTTCTGCCGGAGCGGGCGGTTCGAGACTCTCAGCCGCCATGCCCCACTGGCCTCGAAAGATGGGCGAATTAAAAATAATTAATGGTGAGGTGTCACTTTTGCTTTTGACAAATTTTTGGGGTGGTGCACCAGCTCGGCTTCACCCAGGTCCTCTGTCATTCTTGTTCCGATGGGAACTTTCTCCTTTCATTGTGCCCCGGTTGCTAAATGGAGCCATTGTGTGTCGTCCAGGGGCAGACGTACAGAAAACGTCTTTGTTCGGGGCGGCTGAGCGGCAGACAAAAAAAGGATGCCGTGCCGTACAGCGGCGTAGGAGACAGTCGGCTATTGTGCGAGACGCCTGCTGGGATGCTGCGGTTTCTTTGTTCACCGTCATGCTGCTGAGAGCTAACGCATTTCGCGAATCCTACTCATCAAGGAGGCGATAAATACCTAAAAAGTCAGGGATCTGAAGGTTTAGATACTGGCGAGAATCAGGAGAGCCCCGTGAGCCGAAGTCTACCCGGTGCGACAGTTCCTCATTGCATGCGACCGCCTTCCCTGTCTTCGAAAGGCAATGCGAGGACGTGGCTGCGTGGCCCCTACCAAGTCTTAGTTTGTTAAAGCTTAAATGGATGGAGAGCTGGTGTGATCTCCTCAAGCTTTTCTCCAGGCCTCTTGCTGGCCCCATGTTAATGAGGTGCTTGGTCTGCCTTGTGCTCAGGGTTGCTGCAGATGTTGGATGGAGTCAAGGGGCCTGACCGGTTGACCTGGAGCCTGATGTCTGGCAGCTCTAGTCAGGGTGGGCAGATAAGGAGCATCAGATCCAAGCCAGACCAGTCTGCTCTGCCCTACGGGCCCTGCAGCCCTTGGTTGACACCATGTGTACTAAACCCACAATGAGCCTAAGAGGCCTGTGTGTCAGTGACTGTTGACACCTACAGATGTGGCCAGAAGTATTAGTATCCTTGCGTTTTATTTTAATAATGCACCATTTGCCCTTACAAGTTTTGAAATGGAAAGATCTTCTGTCCTCCATACATGCGTTTCGTTGGTTTGCTGTGGGACAAAACAAAAAAAAAAAAGCTGTGAGAGGAACTTCAAAGAGTGTTACATGAAGAATTATGTTTTACCGATTTAATTTGTTTTTATTTACTTATTTTATTCAGTGGTTCTTCAGACACTGAAAGGTCCAGCCAAGAATAGTCATGTAATTTAGGATTTATATCTGTCTAGTCAGCAAGGCCGGACAAGCACTGAGCTGCCATCTGGGTGTTTTGTGGTAAGGAAAGTGGACCGTTTCGGACGGCAGGAAGGTGTTACTCGGCACTTTGTGGACTTTGTGGCCCCCGACATGGCTCTTGAGCACAGGTGAGGAGTGACGTTGGCACAGGAGTCGGACTAGTGAGTAGAGCCGCCGCCCTGCAGTTGAAGGACCCGGGTGAGTACTGTTGATAAAACCGACCCATGCAATAGCTGGAGGAAAAATGTCCCCGCGGTGTGAAGGGTAAATCATTGTAGGTCTTCACGGAGAAAAGCATCAGCTAAGTAAACAAATGTAATTCAAGCCCAGGCCTACGCCGGGATCCCGTAAACTTGTCACGAGTGATATGGAGCTTTGCATCACTTTGCAAAATTTTTGGTACAGCCCAGGCTGCTGTTCTTTTCCCTATCCTTCATACTTTTGTTTGAGGCAGACAAGGAATTCAGAGTAAAGGGGCACCTTGTTCGACACGGCATCTGGATAAATTTATAAGTGTTTATTTGAACGTCCGCAGTTGGGTAGTTTTTAATTTTTTGAAATTTTTAAAAATAATTGTGCAGTAGAAGGTGTGAAGATGTTTCGCTGCCTATGGGAGTGTTAGGAAGGCCTTCGGTGGGGCTCGTCACGGAAGGTTATCCAACAGCGACGTGTCTGAGCCAGGTTAGGTAAGGGGGGTGCGGGGGGGCTCTGCTGATTTGCAGATTCCTTTCCCTCGGCCTGCATTCCAGTCAAACAAGTGCCTCTTCAGCAAACAATTTTGACCAATTAGCCGTGACGCAAAATGATCGAAACCGGTATTGCCTGGCCATTGTGCCGTGCTGAATGCAATATGGAAATGCAATGGGTTCTGTCAGCTGTGACAAAGGGGCTTTGTGTCCTGGAAAAAATGAGCAGGGGGGAGGCGGGAGACTTGCTATCCTTCGTGCCGGAAAGGCCTCCGGATTTAATTTGGCGGAGGTTTGATTTTGAGAACGTTTCCACGCTCGTCTCCCTGCCTGTGAGCTGTCCTTGTGTTCCCAGCATTCTGTCGCCGGACCGAAGCTGTTAGTCTCCTCCATGACGCTGCCGTCACTCCTGGGGGACGTGACTGAAAAAGCGGGCGAAACGGGCGGACCGACCGTTCTTGACCGGGCCGTCTCTCCACCAGCCACTCACTCCGGCATCGGTTCCTTTGGGAGATCGGGCCTTCGAAGACCGACACGGAAACCAAGGGCGATAAAGCAGTTCCTTCCGCTCAAACACATTAATAGTCAAGTTTGATTACGTTTCAAATATGGTTTGAGCCGCGCTTCTTAATATTCATTATTAAAGTTCCTGTCGAATGCAGGATGCTGACTGCTGCTTTGCCAGAACTTGGTGACAGGTTTTATTCTGAACTTTAAATTTATGTGGAAACCCAAATACTTTAAGGTTATTTTTAGCAGACACTTTTCTCCCAGGGGTTGGGGGGGGGGTGCAGTACAGTTTGCACGTAGTATTTAGTGGACATTTTTATCCACAGTGATTTACACGTCTAAACACCAAACTCCTCGCAGTCCTTTGCAGACATACAGACTGATGCTGCAGGTAATTTAGAATTTCCAGTTTAGTTGAAATACATGTTTTTGGACTGTGGACGGAAACCAGCGCACACGCAACCCTTCGCGCAGACTTCAGGGACCGACCCTACGTCCGGCGCTCTCCACCAAGCCGCTGCAGTACCTGCTCGCTGTTTTACTCTGTGTTTGCAGCGTAAATACTGCAGGAGTCAACAACAAATGACCAACCGTTTTGAACCCTGCCTCCCAGGCAGCGGGAAGTATTTCTGGGTCACGTGCTGCGGAGCTTGTTTATTCTGTCATATTGTTTTCCTGCTTTCGGGAAGGTGGCCGTCCTGTAAACAAGCACAGAGGCGCTGCTTGCCGGGGGGGGGGTTCAGGAGAATGGATCAGTGTTCCGCCCCCTTCTTAGCTTCCGGAAGGAAAAGGTGTAGGAACGGTTGTGACTGCTACTGCACACGGAAGTGTTCCGGCCTCACAGATGCAGCTCCAAGATAACACGTTACAACAATAGCGGCCGTAGTCACTCTGGGGGGGTGCAGAGACACAGCAGGCTTGGAAAGCCCCTTGGTATCACAAAAGGGTGCATAAGGTTAAGGAGCGTGTCTTGTGCTGTTGCTCCACTTGACAGCCGGGCCGCGCTCATCAACCCATTCGGTCCTTGCCTTTTCCCCACCGCGTTCCCTTGCTCTTCCCTGTTGAGGGCTCATCTTGTAAAGGCATTTGGGATAAGAGTCTATTTGTCCCTCGATTTATTCATAAATCAAATCACCGTGTTACGATCAATAAAGTTGTCCGTCGGTTTGTTCCCAGAGTGGGTTCTGTACGAACCTGGGTGGGAAACCGGTCCATCCGAGCGCTTTTATATTAATACCTTTTATTCACTGGAAAGAACACCTGCAGAATTTGTTGGCATGTGTTTGTTTTCAGTTTACGCAATTAATAAAAGCCTAATAATAGAGACTGATTTATTTACTGTGTAGGATCTGTAAGACTCAAACAAGCACACATCCATCCTCTGTCATTAACTGGCTTTCCTCTGGTCAGGGTCACACGGGTCTGGAGCCCATCCTGGAGTCGTCAGGTGCCAGGCTGTGAAAATACACCGGTGGGACGCGAATCTGTAGCGGGGGTGGCCTCATGCGCACGCGCATACTAAGTGACTGATTCTGAGTGACCAGTTAACCCGAAACACGTTTGTGGACTGTGGGAGGAAACCGGAGCAACCGGGGGAGCAGACTGAGCTGGATTGGGACCCTTTGCCAAGTGGTCCAGACACTGTGTCATCGTGCTGACAGTTTCAGTGTGACAAGTTAGTGGGGTTTACATGTGTTTCCTCGTTGGTACATTTCTCCTCCAGTGTGTTTCCTGAAAGACACATAATCCAGTGTGAACTATAAATGGTAGCAAGTGTTTGGCATGGAAAGCACCGGAGAGCATCCAGGAGGTGCAGGATTAACCCGTCCACTGATGGCCTTTGAGAAACAAAACATGTTCTGGGCAAAGTACTGTGTGGAATGGCAGCCCTTTGCACTGCGGTGTGAATTTCCCTCATTAAACTTGGCCCGTATCTCCTCAGCTGCAACATCTCCGTTCTCCATTAAAATTCTCCTTTGGTTCCATTGGCCTTACAGCTGCTTTGGCCGGTGGCATCTGCAGGTGCAGCGAGTGCTCCTCTCCGCTCGCTTCCCGTCGAAGAGCATCACAATGGCCTCGAGTGTTCTTTCTGTATTTAGTGGAAGGATCTCGGGGCCGTATGAAGCGTGTTAATGGGCATCATGTAAGTGGAGACCTTAGGAACCAAAACTCACCACAAGATTAAAGATTTTAAAGTACTTCAACATGGCAAACCTTCTCAGACTCAGGGAGAGTCTAACCTATCTATCCATCTATCTGTCTATCATTAATTTTTAAGAGGAGGTGCAGCACTGGGCTGGAATAGGACTAGTAAACGCTATCCAGGTAGGGACAGCAACTGAAGGTCTTATACAGTCTGCTATGAAGGACTGAAGGCTCCTGTTCTGTCTGTGTCATCATCAGACTGAAGGGCTCTGGCCTCCAACACAGAACTGACCGATGGGCGACTGGTTATCTTGCAGAGGGTTTCAGTAAGAACCTGCCCATTTCCAGCACGTGCGTGGGAATACTGACTGGGGTGTGGGTGCAGGGCAACACCTGGGGCGGGGGGTGGACCTCACAGCTCCAAGACAGTGCTGCTGTCCATTTCTACACAGGTGACTTTCAATGGAGAATCTTCAAACAGCTAAGGATTCCCTTCTAGAAAAATGTCCATAAGGAAGTTTAGGGAAAATTTTGCACCGTTTTTAACCTACGGATGGACGGGTGAGAACTTTGTTGAACCCAAAGGAAGTTGCATGAGGCCACAGCAGGATACAATTACTGTAAATAATCACCTTTAAGCAAGTATATAAGATTAAACAAATAAACAAACTAATAGAATAAAATAAGAAATACAACAGAAATTGGTTTAAAAACAAAAAAAAACGCTCTTCTCTACATGTGACCCAGTGACTTGATGAGTCGACAGTATAGTCTGAATCCCGATTAAGGCAAAATCTCTTCGTTTCTGAAACTGGTGATGCTGCTGGTTTATTGCTAAGCAACTAGAGATGCTGGTGGCCAAATGTCAGTTGATTTAAGAAAAAAAATAAATAAAATTTTTGTCATAACCTGTGGCAGCCATTCAACATGAAAATGCACTGGTACTAGTACAGGTTTTACCGCGGTACTTTTTAACGCTCCTGTGTGAGAGAATGATTAAAGGTCGGCACACAGCGATCATTTTATTATATTTAGAATCATGTCCAGCTGAGATGCTCGTCCTCTCTGTCGGCGCTGAAACTAAGTCTCTGGCACCGGCTGTGACTTTATAAACCATCATTTCTGGGATAATTTTGGAACCATTCTAACTTCAAAATGCCTCTCGGCGCAGACGTGCCCTTTTGTGGGAACGTTCTTGGGCTCTAGGTGCTGTGAAAATAGTGAAACCTATTTCCAGAGGGCGCGAGATCGAAGCGTATCGACATTCCTTCATATTCTCGCGCTGAGATGTTGCCTGAGCTTTAAATAGTACGACAGTAGAATGAGACTCACTGCTGTGGAATGAACATCACAGGGTTCTGCCATTTTAATAACTGTTTGTTTTTTTTTTTTTTTGGGCACGGTGCTTGAAAGGATTGAGAATAACCGAGTCTGAACTGCTGTGGTTTGTTACAGTCCCACTAGTGGACAGCAGGTGGAGTAGTGGTTAGAGATCGAGATTGCTTTCGCACCTTTCTTCTTTCGCTTTGCTTTCCGCTCTCTGGTCGGCCGACCGGGCCGTGAGGCCGAGGTTCACGTAGGGAGAGAAAGCCGACACCGGTTTGGCAGCGGTGGCCCAGATGAGAGCCGGCGGAAGCGCTGTCTGGAGCGTGCTCTGCATCCCTGGCCAAATGTTCAGCACTCTGTGTGACGCCTCCCTTCTTCATCATTCACATCCCCAGCTGGAGGCTTTGTCCTCCTTCCAGAGAGCAAGACGTGGTATAAAATGACTTGATGGAAAACGCTGGGAAGAATGTCAAAATGCTGCGTCATTCCATGTGATGTTGATAGTGGTCCAGGTGATGTTCGTAGTTTTGTTTAAAAGCCTCAGCAGGACCAGTTTCCATGTTGACATCAAGGAGGAGTTTGGTGATATCAGTTTCTTCTCGTTTGCTGCTGACCGGGGACACGACCAAGTGGCTCTTCGCACTGCAGTGTTGAAACGCGCTGAACAGTGATAATAATCACAAGTTGTGCAGCATGGTGGAGCTCGACATCCACCGTGGTTTCTGCGGAGAAGAATCGAATACAGCACCGGGTCCAGGCTTTTCTCCGCTGAGAGTGGAGCTTACGTTACCGTAAACCCTGAGCTTGACTCATTCTGCGCTTTTGTTGATGACGAAAGATGAGGATGTGACCCTCGGTTCCATCCTTTGTGAATGAACTTTTGGACTTTTCCTTGTGGTCCTTGGGGTTGCATGTTGACCCCAAGCTCAAAAACCTAGAACTGTCCGCCTAAATCGATGGGTCGTACAGGTACCAGTGAAAATTGTGGGTTCCTACATCTCGCATTTGGTTGAGACGTTTGAGCAGGAAACCGGTCGCCGTGAGATTCCGGCTCTTCCGCAGCAGTTTTCGGAGATGCGCGACACCTGTGGGTTGCGTTGTGTTCGTTTCTCTCCGGTTGAAGTGCGGCAGCAATCGCATTCACGCACCCAGTACATTCCTTAAACTGCAGCGCCGAATGACGTGTTAACTTGAACAGGGTTCAAATATGCAGAACAGAGCATTAGGACTCGGGTTTAAATTCCACCCTCCGCTGCAGTACCCATCAGCAAGGTACTTGACGTTGAGAAAAACTGCCCAGCTGCACGAACGAGTAAATACCTGCAAGTACCTTAACGCTGCCTGTTGCCAAAGGCATCGGCAAGATAAAGAAATGTAAATTTGTGTGAACGTGTCTGTTGTACTTTGAGCTGTCGGCAGTGTGTGTGGCGCGTGTGTGGTGCGGGTCCCCGACAAGCGCCCACTTTTATTGACCCTTTTGAGGAAATTAGCACAGTCACTCTTCCACATCCTTGCCTTGTTAAAAAGCTTCTTAAGGTTCCAGAATCTGACTGGCATCTCCTGCGTTTTCCATCTGTTTGCAGTCTCACCGACAACTTGTATTCCCTTCTGCTCGATCCCCTCTAGCGTCGCGTCCGAGCCCCCGAGCAAAGTGGCTCAGTTGCTCAACGGCTGAGTTCCGCTGCACAGGGAGGCTATAAAAAGATACCCGAATGCTTCATGCTCGTAATTTCCACTGTCCAAACCACCGTTAAGAGATGGACGTTCAGGGGAACCGTTGAAATCAAGGCAAGATCTGGAAGATCAGACAAAATCTCTGCTAGAGCTTCTCTGGAACTGAACTGGTCAGGATGTCAGAGCAGAATCCCCACATCACTGCAAAGGACCTGCTGACATACGAGAGGAGTGGAGCATCGGTCCGCTGTGCAGCGTTGCTTGTACAAACATGTTCTGCATGGAACAGTCATCAGAAGGAGACCTTACCTGAGATCTCATCACAGAAGACAACACAACATTTATATAAGGAAGACACTTTTTGGAACTAAGCAGTTAAATAAAGTAAAAATTGAACTGTTTTGCTTCAAAGGTACGTTTGGAGAAAAAAGGAGAAGCATTTCAAGATCACCTTGCCAACCGTTAAGCATGGGGGTGGATCTCTTATGCTTTGGGGCTGTGTGGCAGCCAGTGGCTCAGGAAATATTGTACAGCGGTGTAGTGGGAAGAATAGATTCTGCACAGTATCAAAAAATCCTGGAATCGACTGTCCCACAGTCAGAGAAGAAACTGAAGCTGAAAGGAGGTTGGATATTCCGACAAGACAAAGATCCAAAACATACCTCAAAATCAGCCATGAAATACTTTGAGGGGAAAAAAGACTAAGGCTTTGGAACGGCCTTTGCTTATTGAACATTTGTGGGTAGATCTCAAACGTGCAGCGAATGCAAGACGACCCAAGAATATTTCTGAACTTGAAGTGTTCTTCAAGGAAGAAAGATTGAGGGAAAACATTGCTGCAGCAGGAGTAGAAAGACATCTAGCTGGACACAAGATGTGTCCAGCTAGATGTCTTTCTACTCATTTGGAGGCTGCGATTTCTGCCAAAAGTTCCCTTGAACCAAGTTAATAATCTTGAACTGGAACAGTAAAAACTGCCCAGCTGTACAAATGCAAAACGTCTATAGGTCAGCATTGTAAGTCTCTTTGGAAAGGGTGGGGGCTAAATAAACACGAACGTACCTGGAGCAACAGCATACTTTACACACTTACGCACCCCCGGTGAACGATTCTTCTGCAGTTTTCCTCTCGGGTGCTTTTCTCTGGCGCCATGGCCATGAAATGGGGCGCCTTTCCATTTGCTCTGGCGCTGCACAGCTACAGGAAGCCGCCCGCCTTGAGGACCTTGTTGGCGAACCGCCTCGTGAGCCCAAGTGGTTCCACCTCGTGCTTCGTCCTCTTTCCTTGCAAGTGCCGCTGCCCCGTTTCGCATCCACTGGAAATCTTGTTCCCTCTGTT
The DNA here is from genome assembly GCA_900497675.1 of Arapaima gigas. Lineage (NCBI taxonomy): Eukaryota > Metazoa > Chordata > Actinopteri > Osteoglossiformes > Osteoglossidae > Arapaima > Arapaima gigas. Next base: position 469,089 of record UFQX01000133.1, read on the forward strand.
CACTTGTGTGAATAGTGTTTGGTTTCTTGTTCGTATGAGTGTGTGTGTGTGCACGTCAGGGGCCGAATGCTGACGACATACAAATTGTTTGATGTCCCCGTGTCTATGACAATGTGCTGTGGACCAGTTTTTGTTAATGGCTGTTTTCTCTGTCCACCCCCAGGTGCCCCTGGTTGACGCAGGCCATCTCCCCTGCGATCCCCCTCTACAATGGTGTCGTCTTTCTATTCGTGTTGGCCAACTTCAGCATGGCTACCTTCATGGACCCTGGCATGTTCCCCAGAGGTCAGTGACATGGCTCGCTGTCCCCAGCTGTCACTCGTGCCCTCGCTGTCTGTCGCCCGATCGTTGGCCGCCCACCTCCCTTCCCTAAGTTCCTCAACCAACATGAGCTCCTTTGTGAGCCAGGATCACCTTTGGCAGGTAGCAGTGTAGAGATACACACAGGAGACCTGCACAGTTTGTACGCTGTTTAATCCAAAACTTAAAATCAAAATTATTTCTTCATTCCTTCTTCGAGTTTTAATAAGTGCTTGTCCGACGTAGGGTCTGTCCCTTAAGCGTAGGGCGGAACACACCGGACGGGATGCCAGTCTATCGCAGGACAGTCTCACACACCCCAATAAAAAAAAATCAGTTAATAAAAGAATCTTATTATTCTCACCTGCCGAATGAGAATGTGTTCGATTTCTCTAAAGCGTCAGCAACGTCACTGTTCCACTAGGTACCACCCCCCCCCCCCCCCCCCC